>JAJJWW010004445.1:0-89471 GCA_023531295.1 Papaver armeniacum
ACTCTCTTTTACAATTATTGGAATTGTGAGGTCATGTGTAATAGCTAGGACGGTAGAACCTAAAACTGAAATTTACCCTCAAAAAATGGCAAAACTACAAGGTGTCCACTTGGTATGTAGTATACGTTCGGACCGAACCAATTATGGGATCAAATCAAGTGTTTGATTAACGTACAATGTAATTACTTTATTATAGTAAAAGCACACAACAAGATTTTGTTAACGAGGGAACTGCAAGTGCAGAGAAACTAAGGACCTAGTCCAAATTTAAATACTCTCATAATTGAGCCGCTCTATTTATCTCAAGAATTAAATCGTAGATATAGTAGAGTTATACAAAGGCTCTTCCGTTTAAATCGTATAAACTCCTTTGTATCGGTTTAGATCAACCAAGATCTAGATTATCGAGATAATAAAACCTTAGTTCACAACTTATCATATTTGGATCATAAAGAGAACCACCAAATGATAGATCATCAATCTACACAACAATTTATGGAAATCTATCAAAGATAAATCAACTTGTTTGAGTCAACCGTTTGTACCCAAAATAAATTCTAGGCACAAAACACGATTGATTTAATGATAATTATGTAAAACTTGTGGCTAGGGAAGCTATTGAAAGTAAATAAGAAGACAAGAATTTAACGTGGTTCCTATAAGTGTTGCCTACATCCACGCGAGGAACAGAGATATTTTATTGATTGTGATAATACAAAGGTTTTTCTCCGTGTTAGCAAACCTAAAATTCTCATTCTTAGGGTTTAGATACATGTATGTATAGTGTTTATGTAACCCTAATTCTCGGGTACAAACTTGATGTGCAAGCAACTTTGGCAACAAGCCTTCCAAAAATTTCTAGAACCTTCCTTCACGGCTTGATTTATCGGGCCTTCCGTGTATAAAATACACGCAGACACACATCGCCCCATCTTAACCTCCAACTTGTTTGGGGTTAAGAAGTTTGTTTTTCTCATCGCACAATCCTTGATGACGTAACTCGCCCCCAAGCATTTATAGAGCCATTGCGAAGACGCCCCAACCGTAATTACTCGCAAAAAATAACAAAAAAATTAAAAAAATGCTCACATGCTAGGCGAGACTTGTGATGCTCGAGAGCTAGTCAAGTCTTGAGTGAAATGTAATGTGCTTCAGTAATGGGCAAGGCTTTTGCTCGCAACGAACAATCTAGCGCGCCACGTCAGCCGGTCGTATTGCTTGTGTTGAGTACTTCTAGTCTTTGGACCAATATCGGCATTGGCTCGTGGGTCGAGACGAGACTGTGCTTGACAAGGTGCAAGTCTTTCATACTCGCGCAAGACAAGATTTTATGCCCGCGATAAGAGCAAGACTTATGTGCTCACGTGCAAGGTGAGGCTTTAGGTACTTGCGATGTGATGCAAGGCTAAATAGTGAAGGGTCTAAGCAATCCTCATCTCCAACTCGATCATGTCGCTATCCACGAACTCGAACTCGATCATGTTGCTGCTCCAGGAGCACATAAAAGTTTCTCGAGCACATGAATTTTGTTTCCATATTGTAGGGAATTCAAAGAGGGTTCCAACGAGCCAAAATCACTCGATTCGGACTTAAAATGAAGAAGTTATTGGCAAAACAAGATTTGAACAAAACGCTCGCTACTGTTGCACACATGGCAAGTGATGATGTCTGCATAGCTGACGTGTATCAGCCTGATTTGGACGAATTATCGATGTGGCACCCAAAGGTGATGACATGGCAAATGACGTATGCCGTAGTCATGCACCAGAGGACCGTCGGACCGGATGGTCACGACGTGGCACAATTTGATGACGTGTTGTTCACGATCGGATCAATACGCCTCGACGCGGGCGTTGCCTGCGTGTTTGTGTTTGACGTGTCATCTATTGGGTGGACAAATCTACGAGGTGGACCTCGTGGCTCCGAGAAGACCGGATCCCGGTGTTACCGAGGTCGGGTAAGATCATACGACCGTATCCAATTGATTTGACGACTGGATTCACTGAATCAATCCGTGATGCATGACGAGGCGGACCTATGTGGCTGCACAAGATAAACGCTTGTCACCTTTTCGTAACACTCGTGTTTGTTACGCTTTCGTAACGCCTTCCTCGCTCTCTCGGATTCTAACAGCTTTATGCTTCGATTTCGCAAATGATTCTTCAAGTTTGAAACAGTTTCATCATAAACCCTAAAAAAAAATCGATTTTTCTTGGAATTCATGTGGGGCTTTTCCACACTTCTTTCTCAATGGTAAACACGATTGTTTTCACGAACCCCTTAGTTTGCGCCAATGTTTGTACCCAAAATAAATTCTAGGCACAAAAAATGATTGATTTGATGATGATTATGTAAAAATTAGGCTAGGAAACTATTGAAAGTAATTAAGAAGATAAGAATTTAACGTGGTTCGGCAAGTGTTGCTACATCCACGAGAGGAACAGAGAGATGTTTTATTGATTGTGATAATACAAAGGTTTTTCTCAGGGTTAGCTAACCTAAAATTCCCATTCTTCTTAGGGTTTAGGATACATGTATTTATAGTGTTTATGTAACCCTAATTCTGGTACGAACTTGATGTGCAAGCAACTTGGGAAACAATCCTTCTGGAAACTTCTAGAATCTTCCTTCACGCTTGATTTACGGCCTTAGTGTATAAAATACATGGTACAAACACCAACCAATCAAGTGTGCACGAAGTATAATTACATATATCGAACCATTCAAAATTTTCTTGTCTTCAAATCTTCAATCTTCAATGTAGCTGCAAAAATAACTTGATTCCCTTATGATCAATCACGTATGGATTTTGTTAACAATGGATGATCACAATCCTATCTTCAGATCTAAAACAGATCCGAACTTTGTCGATCCTTGATCTAGTTCGATTGACTTTATATCATAAGAGAAGGACCACAGAATAAACAAACTAGTAAATATTAAGGTTCAACCGTCGTTAGTCAATCAAATCAATGATCGAAAACTAAAATAATAATACGATCTTAATTCCTATCCGATACTTCTAGAAGCATCTTGATCCCACAGAAGTCTTTAAGAAGTGGAACGAGATTTTTCCTAACTAAGATACTCTCGTATCCAAGTAAGTATTACGAATAACACTACGAGTCGGCTTATCACACTGACTACAAAATGAAGTGTGTGTGTCCGGATAAGTTTGTAAGAAGAACAAACTTTATAGAGCAAAGTAGTTTGGACACCTTTCCAAATCCGAAAATATCAAAAGATATCTAATAAATACCAATTTTTTGGTTTTCTCAAATTTCAACTAATATCCAAATCTTTCATGAATGAAAACTCAATGTTAGCTAGCATACAAGTACACTTTACTAATATATTCTCCGAAGATATGCTTCACTTATTGGGAAAGCAAAGACATATAAATTCGAAAAATCAAATAAAAGATAATCCTCAAATATTTAGGTTTGGGATCTCACCTTGAGTATCGAGGAATATTTTTGAACAATAAATAAATAATATTTTAGCACCAAATACTCATAATGCCGACATGGTGAACTTTCCTAAATAGCAACTCATAATTTGAAATCCATATAAATCCTAAATTGTATACGAGAAATCGTAATATAATTGTTATTAGGGGTTTGTCCCGAGAGATCCCAAGATAGGGATTGGTCCCCGTAAAGATCCCAAGTAGGGATCGGTCAAAAGAAACGATCCCTAGATTCCTTTCAACTACGAAACAAGTTTCATAAATCTACTTCCTTAAACTCATACGGTTAAACTTAGTTTCCTAGGCATGGAATCAACCCAAAGTTCATCACACAATCTAGTAAAGAATTAAGGTAGATAGTATTATGTCGCATTTACGTAGTTCAATAGATAAGCGTTATAATTCATATTCAATGTATTAAAGTTATAAAATAGCTTGTATATTCTTTCTTCACACTTTTGATCATAATGTAATGATCAATTCGCCAATACTAGATATTCATATATATAACTTCACATGTTATGTTTTCAATATATACGACTAGAAAACATCGCAAATAGAAATGGAACTAATTCAATTCTTGTATTGCTAACCTCCAAATGTATGATGATGTGTTCATTGATGTTGATACGTCTTCAGGTTCTTCAAAGTAACATGAGTTCCTAGACTTCCTAGTCTAACCAAACAAAGTTGACTCTAGTAATATAATCAAGGTTCCTTAAGTTTTGGAACGAAAATATGACAACCAAACTTGACATACCAATGTTTGGTGGGTTCACTTTGAGCAACGCTCTAACATTATTATTTTGGGATCTAAATAATTTTACCAATAATTGGAACTAAAAAGATTATAATTGATATAAAAAGTAAAAACAAAAAACAGATGAGAGTTAACCTTTGCAGAAGGAACAAATTCATAATCTTCCTAATCGAAAAATAAAAGACAACAAAAAGGTATGATTCTTTGACATATAGAATCCGAAATTCAATTTCTTAATTATTTTTTGTTATCACCATGTTCCATATCTTCTAGAAAATTCTATTCTTTTTGAATTAATCTTTTTTCAAAACTTCCAAGATTTATATTTTGTTTGTATACTATCAATAATAGTATATATGGAGGCCATTCTTCTCTAGTATACCCAATGTGGGACCAAATAGTTTCATTCATTCGAAATGATTGAGTATCCATAGAATCCTTAGGTCCCTAAGATCAGGCCGCACGAATTACAAAAACATTTATAAAATAAAATGCATTTTCTCCAAAGATGCATATTATGCTCCCTTAGATGTTGTAATCGATTGTGTTTTACTTTCACCAACTAGGATACAAGGAATTGGAATGTTGTCTTTATACTTAAAACAGGTAATAATTGGCAAGATGATGGGTTATATCATAATTTTCAATTGTCTTCAAGGAACCGGTGGATATCCTTTCAATTATTAAAGGATATGATTTAGGGGTGTAATTTCCTTAAAATTGATTGATGCAACATTCTTCCAAATTTCGCCATTCCAACGCTATGGCTATTGCACACTAAGAGCCGCACTTAAGTATTTTCCACTTACCTTTTCACGTGCATACATCAAGAAAATAATCAACAAGTTTTTTAGAAAATATTTCTAACCTAAGGTGTTGGACATATGATTTAGTCAATTCTCTTTTTGATAGTAATACTACTTTGCTTGTACTTAATATGAGAACTAAGGATAACCTCGTATGGACACTAACAAAGTGTGATCAATTTACTGTAAAATCGGCTTACTATGCTCTTTATGATCTGAAGTATCATCATGGTGAAGACTGAACTCATGCTCCACAGCATAACATATGGAAAAAGGTTTGGTCTCTACACTCCATCATGGTAAAACCGGATCGAGATTAAAAATCAGCATTTGAAACTTCCATTATTCCCCGTCTCCCATGTATATCTTGTGCATATTCGTCAGATATTAACTTTGTTGAGGTATAATCATCAAAAAAAGATATGCAACAACACAACATAAGTTAAAGTTACAATCCAAAATTTATTTATCAGAGTTGCGAAAATATTGAGTGAATTTTTTAATCCACCTTATGCCATGTAATCATGTTATTAGGTATTATTGTAGTCTTCATTACGCATTTTTTACCAAACAAAATATTACTTTTTCCCTCTTATAAATATTTATCTATTTTTATTTTATATATATATATATATTTATTTACTTTTTTCCTTTTCAATTGATTAATTTATTACGTTTGTAATGAAACATAGTAAATTCACTTTTATAATCAAGTTAGTATTACTTTAACATTAGTATATTACAATTGCACTATAATATTTAGAAATATATATCCCTCCCCTGCCAATATCTTGCTCAAGGGTGTTTGTTTGTTTTTTCTCTGGGCTCTTGTTAGCAAGGAGTTCATTAATAGATAGTCTTGGAATGATCTCTTTGTTTTTAGATATTGTTTAAAGTGGTGATATGGATTATGGAATACTACAACTACTTTTGTGCATGATCGACTATATGGAACCGGTTTGGTCCTAATTCAAGAAATTGGTCTATGATATAATCATGTTCATTTATAGAACTTGTTGAGAGCAAGGAGTCTAGAGGGGAATGGTGTACATACAGAGTTGTACAAGGCTATGAGCAGCAATTATTGGCATCTTTTTCTTCTATGGAACATGTATTATCCAGGAAGTTTACGACGGGTTTCTAAACGTGCCATAAGATTATCAGAATGGTTAGAACAGTGATCAGATTAATCGATCAAGTTGATGAAACTTTTAAGGAAATTTTATGTTGGTCCAATACCAAGTTATGATTTAGATTCATTCAAACATACCCGAGGTGACAATGTTACCTAGCTATTCAAGAATGTATCGCTTATTTTTATTTTTACTAGTATAGCACGCCACGATGCGCCGCTTCTTTCGTTCGTTCCATAATTTATTTTTTTGGTGTATTAGTCAATATTCAAAGTCAACAACTTGACCAATGGTCAAAATCAACGATCAACGCCAAGTGGTGAAAACTAATTTCAAGCTAATATGCAAAAAGTAATAATGACTAAACTCGAATTTTTCATTTAATAATTTTTCAATCATAAATATCCTTTTACATCAAGAAGTTGTATTTGTAACTCGTAGTTTTCTAAGACGGAAAAATTTCTTTATATACGCAATCTTTTTCGTGTACGTTCCCTTCTTCAACATTCAATTGTCGAAGACGCAATAACTCAATTAGTCTAGGACTTTGACGGACCTCAAAGAGCTTAGCCTCCTCCATTAACAATTCTACCTTGGAAAGAAACATATAAAAACATACGAGTATCATTCTAGCTGCTAAAAGAAACTAAATCTAATCATTTCATTCAATCTTCTTTTATCTACTTTTCTAAAATCACAAATACGATTCAAAGAGCATGCAAAATGAGTAAACAACAAAGAAACAAAATTCAAACCAAACCCTAGATGTAACCAATCTGTACTCAATAATGTTCAACACTAATACTTGAAACCCACAAAGTAAATAACATTGTTATTGATATAAAAACATGGTGAATTCTGTTGTTTCTTTAATTTTAAACCTTATCCCTACTTTGTAAGTAAAACATTACATGTTCTTCATACTATGTTTAGTGGATATGTTGTTAGAGCGGAAGCTCACAGAAAAGTATGGAATGTTGCTTCCATTCAGATTGCCACTCACATCATTTTTTTTTTTTTTAAACTTTTTTGAGGTACATTCATCAGAAAAAGATATACGGCAACACAAAATAAGTTAAAGTTCTAATTTAAAATTTATTTATTAGAGTTGCAAAATTATCTAGTAAAAGAAATTTAATCCACCTTATGAAAGGTTCTATAATCACGTTCTTAGGTATTATTGTAGTTATCATTATGCAGTTTTCTAACCAAATAACATTTTACTTTTTCCCTCTTATAAATATTTATCGATTTCTAATTTTTTTATTTCTTTATGTAATTTCAAGATTTATTTCTTTTCAATTGATTAATTCTATTATGTTTGTAATGCAACTGAAGAAACTCATTTTCATAATTAAATTAATATTAGTTTAACATTAGTATTTAAAATATTTTTTTAATACTTTATAACGTGAGTATTTTTTAACAGATCAATTAAGTGTCGCATACCCTCCTTGCCGGTATACTATATACTTCACTTTACTATAACAAAACAATTAAACATGGAACATGATTACCATTTATATAGTCAAATCAAGTTATGATTGCCGGTTGGCCAATCATCCGAAAGAAACGTGGGATCTGATCCATACACTCCTCTGCAAATGATCGAATTTCCTGTGATGTGGAGTTGGGTTTCATCAAAGGAGCCATCAAAAAATGCAATTCCTTGCCCAAGTCAGCCCAACCGGCTATCGCAATGGTACATCTATGCCCAACGGGGGACAGAGAAGATCGAAAAATTGAAGAAAGAATCTTACCACCATCTCTGTTTTGTCACTTTACGATATGTTCGTTGTCCGCCTTCCCTGCAGCCATACAACGCCGAATATCCGCGAATGTCAATGTTGTACGATTCTTTAGGGAAAAACTCAATATAATAGTACCACATCCCGGGTCACTTCGTATATATAGTAGTGATTCATTGAGGTTTGTCCTGCATACATACCCATCAAAATCAACTTAACTTGTAATCATCAGGCCATTTTCCATACATTGCTTTGGAAAAATCAAAAACTTAAACCAACGGCTAACAACAATTGATAAGGCAGTGCATAAAATTGAGTTTTCATTCACACATTTTCAAGAGATATTCCCCCACAATAAAATATCTCAGATAAGACTATCCTTACCTTGTTGAACTGAGCAGCTTTCTGCAGAGTGTGGAAGCACTCCTTTTTCTTGCAGTGCGTGTTCTTTGTCTTTGGAACGTTCACCCGTAGAGATCATACCACTATCAAGATCGGGACAATCAAGTATTCATTAACCAAAATAGAAACTATAAACATCTAGTTAAAAAGAACTTTCAATTTATAGAATTACTCCCAACATTTAATCTACACGAATGAGAACACAAGACAGACATCCTAACTGTACCACTGTGACGCTGGGTTTTACAATTTAGAGACAAATCCGTGATATAGTGTACGAAGTATCACTGGAGGTTTCTATTATGTTTGCAATGCAAACATGAAAACTCATCTTCATAATTAAGTTAGTATTAGTTTAACATTAGTATTTAAAATATTTTTTGTGATACTATATAACACGTGAGTATTTTTTAACAGATCAATTAAGTATCACATGTTTATTTGGAATCTAAATGAGCTGCATTATAACGATTTATTTGTGAATAGGTTGATTATGATTTGGTAAATGGTTTTTTTTCAATTTTGGTTTGATGAAAAATGATCTAATTGTTTTAATTACCTCCTTTAATTTTCTTTCATGTAAAATTTCATTACTCTCGCTGTTATTATTATTTTCATTTTGTTTTATTTGGTTGAATTAATTTATTACATTATGAGATTAATATCCATCTCATCAATCTGGTATGTGTAAGATCACTTCCATCAAGGAGTTTTCAACTGCTTTTTAAATTTAGTTATGGTTAAGATTTGCTAATGTTTTTCTTTTCTTTTTTTTCTTAAATATTTTTGAAAATGAATGAATAAATGTAGATCATTACCCAATATATGAAACGCCATCTTGAGGAAACAACTGTCCATTTGAATTTAGAATGTTCAATTTTGAGGAGATAATTTTTATTTTTGTGGTGAAGGAGCAATGGGTTTAGAGTATTCTCCAAATCGACCTTCAAGAAAATATTAAGGTGGACTTACAGAGAAGTTAATTATGTAGCTACAACAACAATTGTTGTATATTTTCAATGGAAATTTCACTCTCTTACACCGTTGTTTAGAAACCAAAATATACACATCATGTAATATTGAGTTTATTCTAGTTTTTGACATTTATTAACTTTGTACAAGCAAATTAATAAGATGGTCGATCATTGATGCTTGAAACATTATGTGGTAAAGCTCGATCGGAGATGATAATGCTAGTCAACTTTCCTAGAGAAGACTTATTACAATGTTTCATAGAAATTTTCTATGTTGTGGATGGAGTTCCCCAAGATTACGACAAATATTTTGTTTTCAATGAGTTTGCACATGGCACTTTAATCTCCACAAATAATTTGATTTTGGGAGTCATATAACGAGGGTTGATATTCAAAATGTGGATGATAATGGACTGTCCGTCATCTAATTAACTAATCACAATAATTTAAATTATGATAACCGACACCAATGCTAATACGTGATGTTTTGAGAATTTCATTGATGCACATGCCCTTTTATTAGACATAAAAGTATTCATAATATTTTCCTTTTAAAGCTTTTGTAACCGTTGTTGCGTGTGTTTCTTAGTTGGCAACACAAACAAGACATCCTCATTCTAATTTTTCCTTAAGTTAAGGGGAAAAAAATAATTCATCCTCGAACTCGTCAGGTTTTAGCTTCACAACTAAGGAGTGACCAACAAAATTATTCGGATCTCGATGGTTATGACAGCCACACAAAACCTCACAATCCCAATTGTTAATGTAATTTAAACGGAATACAAGCTTAAACGGGCAATTATTCTTCCTCGTACGCAGTCTTGTATACCCTATTAGTCTTCTTTGGATATACATAGTCCTTTCTCTTGTGACTATTCTTCTCCTTGTATTTCCCACTTCTCCGTAAGCCATCTCAAAACGCCTCTTCGAACCTTGTATTCCTCACCAACACACACATGTTCTTAAGAGCCGTTTCTTTAGCCCAAGCGATTGCTTCCTTTCGATCTGTTATTCCATACATAAGAACAATTTCACGTTCATTAGTAAAGTTCATGATACTAGTTGAAAAGTATTATTTGGTCACATACCAGAGGGAATTTATAGTATTCCGACGTATCCCGATAAAGCGGCTTTGCATTTGTTGGATCAATATATGTCACCACCTAAAGATCGAATGAAAATTAGTTCCAAACAACATTAAAACACTATGCCTAAACCCGACCTTAAGATGCTCGACCATTGTTCCTAAGATAGTCTAAGTTAACTAAAATGGAAGACCTAATTTGAAACCTATTATATGTTTCATAAGAAAACAACGCAGGAGAAGCACGGTGCTGTGCATTCTCGTAATCTATTATTCCAAATCGAGACACAATCCTGCATTGAAAATAATTTATATTTAATGCCTAATTTAGCTTCTAAAACATTTATTCCTACATGTTTTTTTGTAGGTACCTGCATTGTAAAGTTGTAATGAGAACAACCGCTTTGGTGCCGACATTCTCGATATTGATGGTACTACGCCGCATCTAGCTCCCAGAGCCGCTTATTATGTTTCAATGCCGTTTTTGGTTTGGGATGGAACTGTTTCGTATGTTTTTCATGCGCTCAGAGATAGTAACCGATCAATGAAACCATGCCGGCTGAACATTCCGTAGTATATTCCTTGTTAGGTAAAAAGGTTAACTCAGACCAAGCATATTTTTTTGGTAGAATGCTATGTCGGTTTATTATTCAAAATGGGGGATATGGGTCACCTAAGCATGGTATTCATACTACGACCATGTAAGCACCTAGGTATTTCAAATTGAAAAAATGCGGGTTTAAAGAAAAATTGGATTTTTCAACATCTTAGCGGCTTTAGCGCGGTGTTGGGGATGCTAGTATGTTGTGTAAGATTACTTTCTTGTGTTGGTTCTTCAAGAAACTCTCCGTACTCGTGAAAATCATCATTCAAGGGTGTTGGCTCAACAAAAACTTGCAATTGTGAGTTGTTGTCATTGGATGAAGATTGAGATATGCTCCTTGTTGAGTTGAGCTAAAGATTCAAATGAGCTAGATAATTCTCTCTTCACAATCATCCTCCATTTTACTCAAAAAAATTTCTCTGTCAAAATATTTTCCCCTCCTTCTACTCTCACCTCACTAACCCAAATTCAAATAAAACATACACTAATCATTTATAAAAATTCTAATGAATTTACTTATTATTAATCACTAATCTTGATTAGTGAGGAGTAGATTAGGGATGTGAAAATACTTAGATAAGGGGTGACCCCAAATTGATATCTGGATCCAATTTTTGTCCTTTGCTCATATCCTCAATTTCTTTTTATATCCTCAATTTCATGTTTTTAAGAGACACTAACTAACACCTGTAAATAAATAAATCGACTACCACGAGGTCCACGACTACATGCGCCACAATAAGCTACAGCTACGAACACAAATGGAAGAAGACCTGCCGCTGAACAAAATAAAATAATCCATGCAGAAGAAACAAAAGCATCGTTTTGGGATCTAAAAAGGATTTTTTTTTTTTACCAATTATTGAAACTAGAAAAAAAAATTATAAGTAAAAATGGTAAAAAAAAAATCATAATCTTTCTGAATCTGAAAACAAACAACAGCAACAACAACAAAAAGGTATGATTTCTTTGACACGTTGAATCTGAAATTCAGTTTCTCTATTTTGTTTTTATCATCATCATCATCACCGCATTCCAGATCTTCCAGACAATTCTTCTGTTGAATTTAATCTATTTTTCTCAAATCCCCGAATCATCATGATCATCATAGGGAAAAATTTGAGATTTGAGAACTGCATTTGTGTGTAAATTCATTGAATTCAATAAAAATCTGTGTAAAATGCAACAGTTTTTTGATCAATCTTGAGAATTTTACTTATGATTGGTGAAATTTAGGTTTATGAGCTTAGTGGGGCAATTGTAATTTTAGGGTTTTGTTTTCGCAGGTAGGATAATTTTGAATGCAGCTGAAAGGAAGAAAATTTAAGCTCAGGGGTTTAGAACTGGGGACTATTATGTTAGGTTTTTTCCAGGACATTTGATAAGTACAGAGGGAGCAGCAAAGAATTGGTTCTGGGGTTGGTGATGATGCAGAGTAGTACCCCAGATAGTGGTGGTGATTATGTTGTGAAACTTGAACAAGTTCCACGATGGAGTGATGCAGAACAGAGGTTATCTTTGGCAATTCAGGATGATGATGATTCTTCTCCGTTGTATCCAAATTTGTATTCAAAGGATCCTCTTACGTCGCCACCAGGGGTAGATGGTGGAGGAAATGGGGCATCGTCGAGGTTTCCTGTTAATCATGATGTTAATTCGAAGATTTATTTGTGGCGGGGTGACCCTTGGAATCTTGAGGTTGATGCTGTTGTCAACTCCACTAATGAGGTATGTTGATAAAACGCCTGGTAAATTAGTGTTTCAGTTTTCCGATTTTTGTGTATTGTTAATATTATTTTGTGAAAACTAAATCAATCTTGTGTTGCATGTTATCTTTCACATTGTTTATGCCTTGTGCTTGATTTATGAGGAGATTTAGTCTCTAACTGTGCATAGAAAAGTCAACTGTCATATGCTTGAAATTTGAGTTCAATTCAGATCCTCATATGTTTAAGTGGGTGATGAACAGAATTTGGATGAAGCACATGGTAGCCCTGGTTTGTATGCTGCTGCTGGTCCTGGTTTGGCCGAAGAATGCACAGCATTGGTAATTTACGTTCTATCTAACATTGAGATACCATTTCCATTGAAATCTTCCTAGTTCAATTCTATGTTTAACTTGAATCAGCAAATATTAGTTATCGCTTGGGCATAAGGTGTTGGATAAAAATGGTGTACTGCACTTTCCTTGTAGTTATCGCTGTTGAGCAGCAAATGAATTTCTGGAGTAACATTCTCACTTGTGCCCATTAATATTGCCGTATCCTATGCATTCCTTCGGATTGGTATTACAGATATTTAGTTTCTCCTCATTCCTCGACACCCGTACGAAACTCCAGTTAGCAGTACATTGAAACATTCTGCAGAGAGGAAGATGAGTTGTTTAAGTAAACGTATGGGATACTCTTCAGTGTTCCTCTCATAAGTTCTTTAAACGATGCCCTTAGATCTTTTGGAACCAAGTGGGAGCTTTGAATCAGGGTGTTTATATGTAATTCACACTGTGGTCTTCTAACCACATACATCACCCTCACAAAAATTTTAGCCTTCAATCATAGATTAACAGTTTCAAATATAGATTGAAATCTAAGGGTCAAATACCCATAAGGATTTTTATGTTGTGCTTTCTTTGGGTTGCTAAAGAAGCTTGTCCTGTAAACTGATTTGACATGCCTTCATTTCTTTACAGGGTGGATGTCGAACAGGCATGGCTAAAATTACCAACGCGTACGATCTTCCGGCTACGTAGGTTTCTTGGTGTTTTTCTGTGTTTGACATTATTGACCGAGCAAACAAAAGTGTGATTAGCATTAATAACCTGCATGCCTGAGATCCTTAACATCTGAGATCTGATAGTATTTGTAAAATTATTTCATGTAAGAACTGATTTATTCTTTAGATTCATCTAGCAATCGTATTTTATCACTAAATTGATTATGAGAATCATCATGCATGCTAAAAGAGGAAGTGTTACCTTGATTCTGATTAGAAGAAAGCAGCTCATGGTTACCATAGTATTTCCGAGCTTCTGTATAGGTCAGATAATTCTGTGAGCATGTCATGATTTTTTGAATGTAGCAACCTTGATTTATCATTTAATATTTGTTTATTTTTTCTTTTCATGTTGAGGCATTAATACATTCATGTTTTAACCTGAACCTTATGTGGCATTATCTCTCAGGAGGGTTATACACACTGTGGGCCCCAAATATGCAGTCAAGTATCATACCGCAGCGGAGAATGCTCTTAGTCACTGCTACCGTTCTTGTCTGGAGCTTCTTATTGAAAACGATCTTCAAAGGTCTCTGTGTGGCAGATGGTTTATCCATTGATGATTTTTTTTTTTGTTGGTCCTACAGTTTATGTGGACAGAAACTTAACGTATTGACATACTTAATGCAGCATTGCTGTTGGCTGTATATACAAGGAGGCTAAAAATTACCCTCGCGAACCAGCTGCTCATGTAGCAATAAGTAAAACATCTCTCTAGAGTCTCTTACAGTTTTTTAACTCATTCTTCGGAGATTCTCTATTTATTTATATAGTTTTATCACTCATCTCTCATATGCAATAACCAGGGACGGTGCGGCGATTTCTTGAAAAGCAGAAAGACAAAATCACGGCTGTTGTTTTTTGTACTACCACGTCAGCTGATACTGAGATATATAAAAGGTACTCTTCCATTTTATTTTTATTTTCTTAACTGCAACTGGGGTCTTATTTATTTGCTTTCATTTTATAATTATACTATTCAGGTTGCTTCCGCTTTACTTCCCTCGAGATAAATTAGAGGAGGAGGTTGCAGTGACAAAGCTTCCTGCTGATGTCGGAGATGAGAATGGTGAAACAATCATTTATGAACGCAAAATCAGAATAAAACCTTTACCCACCGTCACAAAGACTGCCCCTACGACTCCAACTGCTCCAGTGGATCTTCCTGTCAGTGATAATGGGTTGAAAATAAGGCGGTTAGTGAGAATGATTTTTCTTTCTTTCTAAATTGCGAAGTTTTTCCTCGATTGCCACAGAGTATGGCGTTTCCTTCACTACATGTATTTTTAATTGAATACGCTATGCTATCAGGAGCTCGTCCTTTCTGGATACCTACTTGGATCCTGCATTCATGTCCATAAGCAGAGATCCAGATGAGAGACATAGAGAGCAGAGGGAAAAAGCAGCAGCTCAAGCAAAGGGTGGTTTTAATTATGGTAAGTTGCTTGGATTTGGTGAGCTTGGTGGTCCCTCTTTATCTGCTGTTGAGGAATACTCGCTTCACTCCAGATATTTAGCAAAAGCAAATTCTCTCAGTCTTTCTGAAATTGCAGAAATGAGAATTGTGTAAGTTTATCAGTGCCGCATTATGTTTTCATATGTTAGGATGCCCCATCAAAGATTTTGACTTTCGTTGGCATTTTGTTGATCAAAAGCTGCATAGGTTATTTTAATTTGTTGGCAATAACAATTTTTATTACCTCAGCTTAGCTTATTTCATTTAAAATTTAAAATCTTACTTTTTTACTGTGTTCTCATCTAGTATTCTTCTTTTGGTATATTAGTTATCGTGGCGGTGTAGACTGTGAAGGCCGCCCTGTAATGGTTGTTGTAGGAGCCCACTTTCTACTGCGATGTCTCGATCTGGAGCGCTTTGTGCTCTATGTAGTAAAGGTAAAAATCATCTATTTCATCCATGTAGGGCGTTATTAGTGTCTCTCATTACTGCCTTCTTGCATATAACTCAACTCAAGAGCTAATGATTTATTTTTCTTTATAATCAGGAGTTTGAACCTCTGATACAGAAGCCTTATTCCATTGTCTACTTTCACTCTGCAGCATCTTTGCAGCTGTAAGTATGGTAGCCGTTACTGATATCAATTGGTTTTTGAACATACAACATGTTTATTGCATATGATATTTCTTTGTTTCATCGATGTTTCAAGTTTAACTTGCATCTTTCATTAAAGAGTTGCTTGATTAAGTGATGACATTTCACCCTGATAGCAATTGGTCTTCGAACATAAAACATGTTTCTTCCTCTTGTTATAAAAAGAGAATCAGTTTTATCCAGCATTTAGGCATGAGGAAATAGAAGTGAAAATCCAAGTCAATAACTTATTAGTAGAGAGATCTATTTCTTCTTCCAGATCAATAGCTTGTTATTAGTGGAAATCCCAGTCAATAACTTGTTAATTGTGTTGAAGCTACAGAACATGTTTGGTATATACTATATATGGAGTTTATGTGAGCTGTAGACATGTTAATACTAGGGTCAGATTTGTTGTCAATACGTGCTTAAGTTAATATTATGTTTGGGTCTAAGTAATGCTGACTACGGTGCCGAAAATCTAGAATTCTACTTCTTTTTACTTAGTTATTACATGTTCTTCAACTAGGGTTCGTGTGATCCAGTTTTTTTAGTTGATATTTTTAATGCCTCAATGTAATTCTTCATGGATACGGTGTTCTACTATTTCCTGCATATGGTTAAAAAGTGTGTAAAATCGTGGCAGAAGTAATAAGTCAATGATAGACGATTTCTATATCAAGATATAGTATTTATATGGTTTGAAAACAGCAAGAGGGTGATGAAAAATCAGTAGCAGATTTGGACTTCAAAGAGCAGTAGTTTGTTGAAACCATGTAGTCTGAATTTTCAGTTTGAAAGTTGTATAAACTGTAATGACGATGTACTTTTTCATTGCCAGACTGAAAGTGATGCCTTGAGAGTGATGAAAGAGTTTAAATGAGAATAAGTATGTGAGCTGCAGAACATGTTACTACTTGGGTCAATTCGTTTTCAACATATGGTTAAGTTAATTTACATGTTGGAAACATATATTACGATTGTATGCTTTAACAATTGAATTCAAAGTAGACTTGGTTGCAGTAGAAGTAGATTGGGTGGATTACTTGCTGTGTACAAGAGAATTAACTTGTTTAGGGTCATAAAGTGTCTGTGCAATTGCCTCTTCCAGTCAAACTAAGTAATGATGATTAAAGAGCTGAAAATCTAACACCTGTTTCTTGATTCTCATCTCAATGTCTTTTTTGCTAATGCATTTTCAATTTGGACTTTATAGTCAACCAGATTTAGGGTGGATGAGGCGTTTACAACAAATTCTTGGTCGGAAACACCAGCGTAATCTGCATGTAAGCACACATTTCTTCAACGTTCATGTTTAAAGTATACACTCTTTCACACAGGAAGTTCGATATCTTACCTATTTATATACAGGCGATATATGTGCTCCACCCCACATTAGGGTTGAAGACTGCAATTCTTGGCTTGCAACTATTTGTAGATGGCGAGGTAAGTGACCCATGTATCTCAAGTGTATGGCAGAGTTTTAGGAACCGAATCCTTCTCTGTCAGTATCAATCTGCTATAAAACCTCAGCCTTAGATTTTTCCCTTGTTATTTAGGTGTGGAGGAAAGTCGTTTACGTTGATAGGCTTCTGCAGCTGTTCAAACACGTTCCTCGTGAGCAGTTATCTATTCCAGACTTTGTTTTCCAGTTGAGTTCTTCTTGCATCCATTTTTCTTAACAATATAGTATAAGCAGAATGAGTTTCACGGGTTTCAATGCTAATGGTATATGGTTCAACACAGGCATGATCTAGAAGTAAACGGAGGGAAGGGTCTTATTGTTGATCCAAGAACAAAATATGTATATCAACGACCTCACGAACAGTGACACAATACGGAACTACACCGGTTTTGTTTTATAATTAAAATCATTTGTTTCTTCTTTTCTTTTTTCTCTTGTGGATGAGAGGTCTATTTTCTTCTTACCTTTTTTTTGTGTACAGTAAGTTGACGTTTCCTGTTATCATCTTTTTTTCCTTTCTCTGTAACTAAACTTTGTCTGTAATCTGAAAATGTCCATCATAAATGTAAAATGAGAATCAGCATACCTAAGAGTATATTAGAAGCTGGAAATTTGTTCCATATAATGCTCAGTCAGCTCTGGAATCTGTTTTCTGACTCCTAGCGATTTCCTAATTCGATTTCTGTGCCATAGACCTTCTGAAACCAGGGGTTTCCTTTTCTTGGCCTCCTAATCTGATTTCTTTGCCACATACCTTCTAAAACCAAGGGTTTCCTTTTCTAAATCTCTGTTGATTCTCTGATTTCAAGCCTTTTATGTTTGAACCTGTCTCACTCTTTTTGGGCTCTGTTGGATTGCTTGCCTTTACTAGAAGAAGCTTATTATTCATTCTTGAAGGATGGCGTTTCAGAACATAGGTGCCACTAACAGCGGTGATGCATTTTACAGGTACAAGATGCCAAGGATGTTAACGAAAATCGAAGGTCGCGGAAATGGCATCAAGACTAATGTGGTGAACATGGTTGACATAGCAAAAGCATTGGCCAGGCCTGCGTCTTACACCACCAAGTATTTTGGTTATGAGCTCGGGGCGCAGTCCAAATTTGATGAAAAAACTGGAGTTGCTCTTGTAAATGGTGCTCATGACAGTGCAAAGCTTGCTGGTTTGCTTGACAACTTCATTAAGAAGTTTGTCCAGTGCTATGGATGTGGGAACCCTGAGACTGAGGTTATTATTACCAAAACCAAGATGATCCAACTGAAATGTGCTGCCTGTGGTTTTGTTTCTGATGTTGACATGAGGGACAAGCTCACAGCTTTCATAGTGAAGAATCCGCCTGCGCAGAAGAAGGTAGGAAAAGATAAGAACAAGGCAATGCGGAGGGCTGAGAAAGAAAGGCTAAAGGAAGGTGAGGCTGCTGATGGTAAAGCTGCAAATGAGGAGAAACAAGAGGAAGATGATGGTGTTCAGTGGGCTACTGATACATCACTGGAAGCAGCTCGAAAACGTATACAAGAACAGTTGAGTGCTGTCACAGCTGACATGGTTATGCTTACCACAGCTGAGGCTAAAATGGAAAAGCCTAAACCTGCTGCAAAGAAAGTAGTAGCTGCAGCTACTAATGTTTCAGCTGCTGCAGTGAATGATGAACCTGAAGCCAAATCTGGCGCTGTAACTGAAAACGGCAAGTCAGCTAATGGCGCCATTGGTGCTCACAAAAAACTAGTTGAGAAAATCCAAGGGAATCTGAAGGGTTGCAGTGTTGGACAGTTGAAATCCCTTTTAGGATCTCTGAACGGTGGCGGTTCTTCCCCGCAGGATGTCATGAACGCCCTTATTGACTCGCTTTTTGGAGATGTTGTGGACAAAGGGTTTTCCAAGGAAGTGACAAAGAAGAAGAACTACCTTGCTGCTGCAACTCATGATAACGAAGGATCACAAATTCTTCTTCTGTGAGCTATTGGCGCCTTTGTCAAAAGTCTGGCCCTGAGGCTGTGAAGGAGGTAGCGTTAGTTCTGAAGACCCTCTATGATGAAGATGTGCTGGAGGAAGAGTACATTGTTCAGTGGTTCAATGAAGGGGCTGCTGGTAGTGGCAGCAAAAATTCA
The DNA here is from genome assembly GCA_023531295.1 of Papaver armeniacum. Taxonomy (NCBI): domain Eukaryota; kingdom Viridiplantae; phylum Streptophyta; class Magnoliopsida; order Ranunculales; family Papaveraceae; genus Papaver; species Papaver armeniacum. The sequence continues at coordinate 19,416 of JAJJWW010004445.1, forward strand.
CAGATGTGGAAGAATGTCAAGCCCTTCATTGTGTGGTTGCAGAGTGCTGAATCTGAATCCGAGTAGAGATTGTTCTAGCTATGTAATCGTTTTATTTTTATGCAGTAAAATTTAGAGATTTTTATGCAGCTCCATTCAGTGAAGACAATTTTCAATGTTCCTTTGATCTTGTTACTGTAAGTCAAGTCTTAGCTTAGTGGACCGAAAGTCTGATCCACAGGTCCATTGTCAGACAAATGCTTAATATTGGGCCGAAAGTCATTATCTTCAAAAAAAAAAAAAAAAAACTATTCATGAAAAATGAATCAAAATCATGAAAAATGAAATCCATCATCCATCACAAAGCAAAGAAGGATATGCAAGAAAAATTCTTAAAAGCTTGAAAATGTGTTCATCGAATTTTCTGGTATAACCACTAAGTGCCCGACCAATCATCGGTGAATCCAAAACAAAAAAGGCAAAAGGGCATATTATATTTTTGAAAGTCATTAATTAATGATAATATAAAGAAAATTCATACTCCCTCCGTCCCTAATTAGATGAGCTATTTGGTTTTTAGTTTTGTCCACAAATAGATGAGCTATTTCACTAACTAAGGGGATATTTCAAAACTACCCTTTTAATTGATTATTTTTTCTATAAAAATATGTATAATTTGATAGTCATGTATATTCACAAGGTAAGTGTTTTAAAATGTTTTTCAATCAGATAAAGTTTATAAAAGACCGCCAGATAACTTTAAAGAGATAAATCGTTTCTAAATTTTATTAATTATCCCATAAGGGTATAATTGTAAAAAATACTTAAATATACTCAACTTTCCTCCTTGCCTACTTAAATATACTCAACTACAAGTAGCTCATCTAATTAGGACTAGGAGGAGTACAATATTGTTGAACTAGATTAAAAAACTTTATGGTATACAATTTAGTCCAAAATCCCATCTAAATATACTAATTAGTCCTCCCAACCCATTCAACTAGGTACAAATTAGTCTTTTTTATGGAAAATACACAAATAACCTTCCGGTTTACAATATAGTCCATATATTTACAATTTAAGTTAAAGTATTTCCTTTTAATTTGCTACAGTTTTAAATAATATAAAAAAATTAAAATCACTTTATCTTTCGAAATGTTTGTCCAAAATTCAGAACTTTATATATTCCGGAAAGAGCTCCAAAGCTACAAAAAGAGTACCCATATGACTATATAATTATGACTTTTCAAAACTTATTATTACTGGTGTACAAACATGTACACATCTACAAAAATCCGTAAAATCCAAAGACCGCAGACTTGTACATTACACACAACTTAAATCTTGTATATTACACACAACTTAAATCGTCCACCTAAGACAAATTTTAGCCTCATCTACTTAAGCGAATCCACCAAATCAGGTGTAACCCAATAAGGCTCATCCAGGTGTACTAAAATCATCATATCTCACGCGTGAGTGTCTCAAATGCACCTCGATAATTTAACATGTTCATCCCCACAAACAACTCAGATCTAACATCTCAAAATCTTCCTTTTCCTTAAAACAAACGTCTCGACATTCTATGGTCTTTCTCAGTGCATACAACATGTGAGTAAGAAAGAGTTCATCCAACACAAATTCAAATAAAAACAAGAAACTAGGTCCGTAAGAAAGTAATAAAACATGCAATAGTGCTAGAAAACATAATGTTCTCAAAATACAACCAGGCAAACACTACTGAGCCTTGGCAAGATATGCTGCTTCAATATTTTGGCTTCGAGATAGACAAATGATACGAATACAATTATATATGAGAAATTATAAACTGATACAAGTGTGGTTAACACTTTCATAATCATGATGTTTAGTTGTATCGATATGTACACTAAAATTTGATTAGAAGTCCTAAAGTGGGGCTATTATCTACACATGTGTATTTCACACATGTGTACAACAATGTACACTTATATATTACTGTGTATTAATATGTACACATGTAATTTTTGTGACAACAAACAATTAACCACTCTTAAATAGCGATTTGAGCACTAATGATTTGCTAAATCAATTCAAGTGGCCATTTATTTTGTTGTTAACATATCCAAAGCTTAGGAACGTGTTTAGAATGTCATGTGATATTCACAATGGAAAATCACAATTTGAGTTCAACTCACTAAAAGTGGCATCTGAGAAGCTCCCACCGAGGTTGGGATCGATGACACTCGGGGAGACCATGTGGATATTCATCTCAATATCATTAGCCGGGCTTACCCCTGCAACCTATATTCATTTGGAGTTCCCAAAGAAGCAACCTAGAATGTACCAAAAAGATCAGCCACTTTATTAACAATTAGAGAACAACCCAAAAGATCTCGAGCTAAACACATGTCTATCTAAATTTACTAGGTGCAACTATAAAATTCATTTCAGTACCCAGACTGTTATTTTGTTGACATTGGATTACAAAATTCATTTCAGTGTGTACAAATATGTACACATTAACAATAAAAATGTGTATAATTATTTACACATGAAACCTTAAGTGAAAGTAGTCTTAAGCATGTTAGACTTACTTTTTTAGAAAATCTAGGGATCTGCAGTTTCTTGGTTATTAACTATGAAGATTTATGTGTTAACACTTTGCAAACTCTAGTTGCCATCAAATTTTGCTAATTTACTATCATTACCTTAGTACGGTCAATGATTCCAGCTGCCATCAAATTCTACTATCTGCCAGTTGCAGTGTTGTACCCAACCTGAAGTACAAATATAATAAAAATCATTAGCATGGGTTTGGTTTCTTCATTGCATAACAAAGCTATTTCCGTGAGAAAAGGTAATAACAAAAGGGACTAAAAAGATATCTAGGTGGGAACAAAAAAGTTCCCATATACAAAAGTTATATACAAAAGTTCTCATATGAAGTACAAATTAAAGTTTATCTAGGTGGGAACAAAAAAAAAAAAAAAAATAGCCGAACCATACCTAATACTAAAAATAATTAAAAAGTTATAATGATAACATATAGTAAAAATTAAAAAATTAAAAATTAAAATAATTAATAATTAAAATAAAAGTCTAATAAAATAAAATATTAATTATGAAAGGGACAATTTAATCATTTGCTCCTACTAGGACACTCCTTATCCCTAAACAATGGCTGGACTAATAATTTAATGGTCCAGAAAAGAAAACCCGTAATCTAGGGATACTGCCACAAATTAGGGGATACTCGGTTATATGAGGTTATATTATGGTTAAGGGTATTTTATTTAGTATTTTCCTTTTGACTAAATACTTTTTAAGGTAGTATAACTCGATTAAACCTTTTTTTTTACAAACAATTATTCACATAATTTAATAAACTGCAAAATACTGAAATTAGTAATTGGGAAAGTTTGTCTCATTTCCTTCTATTTTTATTCTTTTCTTCCTTTCATTTATCCTTCTCTTCTCTCTTGCCATACAACTTCAAAATCCGCAGTTTCTTCCGGGACAAACCTCCCTAAAACAAACAAGATGTTTTTATACCATGCATTACAAAAAAAGAAAGAAATATGTAAGAGAAATTTACTTAAAAGCTTGGAAATATATTTATAATTGAAAACCTAAGCTTTACAAGACCATTTCCATCGATTTATCAAACCGAAAAACGAAATGTAATAGTCATTCTAGATAATAATGGTAATAAACCACCATAATGGTGTCCATTATGGTGTATATGTATACCGGGCAAAATGTTTTCTTTTGCTAGAACTTTCAATACGGCTATTCGTAATGTCATCCATAATCCTAAGGACACTACACTGTGGGATTGCTTTGCTCTTTCATTTGTGTGCTTCAAAACCTACATCCCAAAGAGTAGTCAAGAGGAACAATCGCAGCAGGAAGAAGTTATGATATGCAGCCATTAACTCGTCATGCCTATGTGGTCCGATGCTCACTACCGCATCACCTTGGTTCATCGACTTTTGAGGAGGATAAGGCCCGGAAAGAGGAATTGCTAAAGATCAAAAAGAAAACCGATAATCGGAGGCCAAGAACTTCATGGCTTTGTCGTAAGAAGATGAACTACGAAGATGTACACAAGAGCAAGTCATCCGTGCTCGACTTCTTCCGGAGTTGCTCCTACAATTCAGTGGGACCCTAGAGGAATTAAGGCGCAAGCACCCACTTGATGCATCACCTACCATCCCCGCTGAACCTCCCCTCAAGCCGCACTTGCTACTCCAAAGAATCGATTTTGAGCAAGATCAAGAGTTTCCCAAGGGAACCTCATGGGAGGGACGGCTGCAGGCCAAACATTTGATTGATGCGATTAGTGGCTCGACAGCCGTTGTTTCGATGAATGACTACTTCCATCACCGGGCATCAAGTAATATATGGTTTGGTCAAGTTACGTCCTCGAATCGAGTGTTTTCATTGCCTCCGACCACTCACGCCTTGTCAAACCAGTGGGGATTACGACCTATTATTTTGGATTTGATGGGAGGCGTTAAGGTCGAAAGTTTGCAAAAGCCATGGGAAGGAGATGGAACCCACCTTGGGGACTATCAATTTGGTGTGGGTGTGGCTTGTGGTAGGGGAGGTTATTCTCCACTCACAACCCCATGTTGGAGGTTCACGGATGCCTCCGTCACGGTACTCATGTCCGTTTGCTTGACTCTCAAATGCTAACTTGGCTAACTCGCACCGCCATGTTGAATGAGGTTAGAAAACAAATGTCCTTTCGATCTCATATCGTGGGAGTTTTGTTATTCATCTCCTAAAGTCAGACACATGGATAAAACTTTGTCACTCGCAAGGAGTGCAACAAGGATCCCCTGACTTTCCGCTTGCTTTAACGCCCATCTCTTATCCATAGCATTACAGACAAAGGTGTTTGGAACTACAAGCTTGGTACTGGATGACGGGGACCTTGACGGTGACACGCTTGGTGGGCTAAAGCCACGGAGATCACTCAACAAGAAGGTCCTAGGCTGGGTTACATCTTAATGTCACGGAAGATTTTGAGATTTATTGGCCTACAAATTGATAAACGAGGCTTATTACTGTGTGTTTTCCCGGGATGACATTAAAGGCACTTCTGATGGTGTAAAGTTGCTTGGCTGGACTCGTGAGTTTGAAATGAACAATTATGTAGAGATTTTGTGATTAAAAGAGTCTAAAACTAAGGTGTTTAACGGAGGCCATCAAAAAGTTTTCTAAGGACCTGTCAGCAGTGAGCTCCTTATTTCACGTGAATTGTCGGGGTTTCCGCATTTTATTTTCTATGCGAACGGCTTAAAATCCAAAGACATTACTTATTTAAGCTCAACCTTTGTTTGATGAGTTTTGATGGCATATCTTCAAGATCTCATCACCGGGAGATGGTCCAGATTTGGAAAGCTAACAAAGGTTGGGGTTACTTTACCTATTCAACATGGTAGCAGGTATTTATATTATGCATGATACTATGCAATATGACTACGTCAGATCTAGCCCGTAAAACTATTTTGCAATGTATCAACATCTTGCGCCACCTCGATGTGTCCGGTTTTAGTCCTAGTCTCTGGAGCAAAGCAGGTGCTTACAATCAAGTATGGTATTGCTGAATCGCCACTTAAAGGTCCATCATACCGCCCCAATCTATGAGTTCTTTGCTAGATACTTTAGTGTCGTGGTCAAGGAAAGCAGCCCTTAAACTTAATTTGTCCGCACGTTGAAGGCCGCTTTCTTTGGTAATGTAATAGGATTAGCCATGTACAAGATTACTTGTTGGTCAGTTCTAATCAAGGTATTAATCAAGATTGGTCCTAGACAATTCAACACAAGTAGTTATAAGACTTATATACCCACTCTTTTGAGGAGGGTAGCACTTTGTCCTTGTTGTGGTAGAGACACGGATATTTTTGGATATCACGCTTACATCAGGTTTAAGGAAGTTGGGCTTAAATTTCGTCATGACCTTGTTCGTGACACAATCCGGCCGACATGTGTTACATGTGCAAGCATCGTCCTAACAGAAGGAAGTCTACGTGGTCTCCCATCCAATACCTAGCTTGGATTTAAGACCAAATGGACATTCTAGTCTATAATTGGATTGATGGGCGGATGTGTGTATGGATGTGACGGTGTTTCCCCATTCACAGTGTGATGAGTACGTGCTTTTACCCTGTGGAAAGTTCTCTCGCCAATGCTATTGATCGTAGAATGTGTTAAATATCTTGAGAAATGCACGAGAGCGGTGGCTTGGCTTTGGAGTTCTTGCCTTCACTACTCTAGGTGAGCTCTGCGATGACACTATCAAATTCCTAAAGAGACTCCGTAATTATATGGCCTAGTAATGACGCAAATGTCAAAGTTGGAGATTTTCTTTTCCACAGTTAGGTGTTGTCATTCGACAAGCGATCGAGGCGTGCACTTGTTGCTGGACTCCCTTCCACCTCTTACCACTTGATAGTGCCATTGATATTTTCGTATGATTAATATAAGCCTCGCCAATGCAATGCCTTTTTCTAAAAAAAAAAAAAAGGTGCCAAGTCTGCTAACATTTCGGATAAAACCTCTTACTCAGACCGAACATTGAGTCTCAGTAGAGTCTATGAGCAAACTTTTCCTTGTGTCCACACTTTACTACACTACTACTACAATTATTACACATATGGATGATATACGGGTCCCCGCACACATTGTATGTCATCAAACGGATTAAGATATTATGTTAATATCATCGATGATTTTACCAAGTTTCGTCATGGTTTGATCCTTTGTGTCACGTAAATCATTACTCGACTACTTTATAATTCTCCAAGTCTTATATAGAGAATCTTCCATGCTTACAAATCAAAGTGATTCGAATGATGGAGGTAGGAGAATTTGTTAATAGCTTTTCCACACACTTGAGCAGAATGGCGTGGATGAGATCAAAACAAGAACATCTGGTGAGATATTATAAGAACCTTTTTGTATCAAGCCTTTGCCCTCTGAATATTGGTTTGATGCTTTTATTTAATCTAAATTTTGTTCTCATGGACTTCCTACTAGATCATTGTCTTTCTCAAATCCCTTTCAAACTCTATCTAAAAGTAGAGAGCAGTTATCTATTTCTTTTTTCCAACTTTGAACGTTTATGCATTTCTCGTCAAATGCCATTACAATCGAATGAACTTCTGCAAAGTAGTGTGTAGTGTGTGTGTTTTTGTGGTTATAAAGTACTAATCACAAAGGTTATACGTAGCTTAGATCTGGCTGGGCAAGTCTCGTGTTTCAATGCGACTTTTTCAATGTGAGTGCAGTTTTCACGTAATGATTAATACACAAAAAGTTCCTAGCTTCTACCAACTTTTGTAGAGAGTTTCCTAGTTCTCACGCTATAATGGATACGCCAACATCTCCACCTCGGATCTACTCTTACTATTTCTACAACAATGATACCATCACAATGGCCATTAGGTACACTGTTATTCCAAACACAAATCTCATGTCAAATGGCATTCAAGCATGTCAAATACTTTCATCAAATGACAACAAAAACAAAAGATGCATTTTTAATAAAGTATTTAACAACAAATATATACTCATTGGCGGAACTCTAGCTTAGGGTTAAAATCGAAATTGTAAACCTATATGACGCCACATGATCATTTTGTTGAATTGATCAAGATGCTCATTAAAAATTACCAGGGTACCTTTTTTCACGTGTCATGTCCCATGCCAGTAACCCTTGGCTACGACCGCTCGACATCATCTATGCCAAACCTAATTACACACACAGCATGCCATCCATGCCAAATGCACATCTCGCTCTAAGGTGATACACCATGCGCCCGCACCATCGTGCTATGGATGCAACTGTGCTCACATCTTCCGCGCTGCTGCACATGCTAACCATGCTGCCGCAATTGACCGTGCCAACGGCTAACCATGCCACCATATCTCTCGATGGGCCAAGGCATGCCGTTAAGGCATGCCAACCATGCCGCCCGCAACACTGTGCTTAACGTGCAAACCATGCCACCCACGTTCACTGCGTCAAGGCATCCAACCATGTTGAAGCACACCATGCTGCCCAAATGCATGCCAAACCCTTGGCCCTACTCATGCTGTCAACCGCATCAGCTTTGACCCAACCATGCTAGCTTAATTATTAACCACATGCCAAACCCTCGCTCCCACCATGCCAAGTCAACCGCACCCTTGTCGTAGCCCCACCATGCTGAGCTCTGCCCGTGCCAAACCTTGAATCCCACTGCAGCGTGGCATTCATCCACGCCATTTTTGGCCTGCCTCACCTGTGCTGGCTTTCCCCATCATGATACCAAACTAAGTTGCCGCTGACCCATCAACGACTACCCTTCCATCCTAGATGCAAATCCTAGTCACCCAAGGCTGCAAACAACGACACATCCTTGGCCCAAAACCTCAGTTTTGCCACAACAACCGCACCGCTTCTCGCTCCCACCATGCTGTCAGTCTGGTGGTTAAACCCTTGGCCCCACTATGCCGGGCACTATCCGCCCATTTTTGCTTTATTCCCACCACGCTGGCCTTCCCTATTACAAGTCTGCAAAACGAAGGCGTACGATCAACGACCACCCTTCCATCCTGTACTTAAAATCCCAGCTAACCAAGGTTGTCAAACACATGGTAACCTTTGTCTAAACCCTGTGATTTGGCTATGCAACCGCGCTAAGGCATGCATGCCACACGTGGGCAATGAATGCCATCCACCTTTTCCATAACACATACCATGCCGTGCTTTCTTCCTTTACGTTGCCACCAAAACGAGGCGTGAGACACCAATGCCACCTTCCATCTATAAAATGAAAATCTCTAGTCGCCCAAGGTCGCCAAATAACGCATGGTAACTCTTGGCTCAAACCCTGGGCTGCTATGCTAAACCTTCATGCCAAAGAATACATACCATACCACATGTGCCAACGGCATGCCACCACCCACGCGCCATACCATGCCGGCCTTCCCTATGTGGCTACCAAACGGCGTGCGGCAGTCGCGGACACCCTTCTATCCTAAATGCAAATCCCAGTCATCGAAGCTGCAGCCAAACAACGCATGTAACCTTTGACCCAAAACCCTAGTTTTGGCCACGCAAACCAGCGCTACAAAGCATACCATACCACATGTGCCAATGGCATGCCAACCATTTTGTCGCGCCATACCATGTCAACCTTCCCTATGCGCTAACAAACAAAATAAGGGCATAAATAATCAGCCACCCTTCCATCAGATAGCCATCCCCAGCATCAAGGCTGGCAAACAACGCATGGTATCCTCCTGGCCCAAAGCCTAGTTTGGCCACGTCAAGCAGTAGCCAAGGCATACCATACCACGTGTGCCAATGGCATACCAACCACTTTGCCACGTCACGCCACACCGGCCTTCCACATCGCACTTAAAACAAAGGCATGTAACAATGACACTTTTTCATCTAAGGTGCGAGATCTTAGCCCGAGGTTACTATCTAACGATGGCAACCTTGGACCTAGTTTGATCACGCCTAAACAAAGCCAAAACCCTAACTTTTGGCTGTGGTTTAAACCATGCCATAGTAAAGCCATATTGATCATGCTTTCATGCCACCGGATACCAAACGAAGGGGGTTGCAATAATCAACGACTACCTTTTTCCTCTTAAGATGCAAAATCTGACAGGCTCGAGGGTCACCACCAAGCCAAGTCTTCCAAGCTCACTTGCCGGACAACAACAACGTGCTGCTAACGTTTTCCACGAAAACACTCGTGACATCAACGCATGTCACAAATCGGGATGCTCATTGGGTATTAGTTTGGTGGTTTACGAGGCGTGCGCATGTGACACTATACCAAGTATAAGAAAGTATCATAAGGATGAGGCGGTTAGTAAATACGAGGGGTAATGGTGAAACACTTTCTTTTATGGAACATCAATTCCGAGGCGTTACGGTTACTATCTCCCATTAACTCACCCGTTTTCCATTTCTTAATGAGACCAGTACGTTTCACTTCGACTTGTATAAATAGGCATTACCTATTCCACCTGTAATTCATTAAAGTTCAAGTGGAGGGCATACAACACTCAGAGAAATATTTGCTATCTCTCTATCGGTTAGCTTCCCACTTTATGATACAAGTCGTAAAACAACTACTCTTCCAAAATCAACTAGTCCTGGTCTCAACACTTTCTTCGATTCCCTCCCCAAACCAACCATACTCATTCGCTTTGTGACCAAAGCAAGTCCGGAATGACCATTTCTTGGTTGTACAAATTGATCTCTCGAATCTAAGTACTCATACGTTACATTGTTTGTAGGTTTAAATTCGTTTCTCACCCACACGCCCAAAATTACCAAAATCGGCTATAAACCGTTTTCACCCCTCAACGATTCCCTCGCAGCTTATTTGTCCCATTTGAACATATAACCCAAATTGTTATTCTCAAGCTGCAGAAGATACATGTTTGTCTAATCGCAAAATGAAGAAAGAAAACACTACTCTTAAAGAGGATGGAACTTGGTCTATAACATTTTATGATCCTAGTCAAAATCTAGTAGGTTGTAAATGAGTTTTAAAATCAAGTACAATCTGATGGTACGTACAATAGAGAGACATAAAACGAGATTAGCTTCGCCAAGATTTCATCAATTAGAAGGTTTTGATTTCTTTGACACTTTCAGTCCAGTTGTGAAACCTGCAACCATTAGATTAGTACCCTCTGTAGCTATTAACTTTGATTGGAACATAAAACAACTAGATGTGAGTAATGCATTTCTACATGGGAATTTAAAAGAAGAAGTTTACATGAAATAACCTCCTCTTTTAATTTGACCGACTAATTGGGTTTTTGCACTAAAAATACAACAACCACTTGTAGATTTTTATCATCGAGGGATTTCTGCCCAATGTGCATCGAATATCCTTGAAGAGCAATAAAACCTTTGAATAAAATACCATGACCATGAGTACCTTTTATATAATTGAGCACTCTTTTAGTAGCATTCGAGGTGAGCGAAGTAGGGATTGAATGAATCGATACTCCCGATTAACTGCAAAGCAAAGCTCATGTCTTGTCCGGTGAAAGTATCATTTTTTTGAAAGGGACGAAAATAATTTGGACAAACCTCATCTTGATTATTTATTGAAATGGTCCTCCACGTGATAATGATTGTACTAGTTGGTGGGTGTGATGGATGGACCCAAAATACCGCTTGCTTTGACGACAATGTCTAATTACTCCAATTTCTCTTTAGTTTTGGTTTTGGCATCATTTAAATATCGGTTGATTTTTGGTTTTTTGGACTTAGCCTATAAACTTGTGATGAGAACCATACAATTTCTTCTTTTTTTTCGAGTGAAGGTTAATATATTGAAAAAAAAAAGAAACATACAACAAATAAAACACTTAACAAACAAAGCCAAATGTTAAGCTCAAACAACAAGACTAAGCTCCATACAAGCAACAAAGCAATGGTATCTCGACACTAAGAAAAAAAAAGAACTATTTTCCGCTAGCGGATTTCCTTTGGCCCCTTCCAAAAATTGACCGTGCTAAGATCACCTTTCCAGCCTAATTTCTCCATTTACCTCTCCTTCCTAGTTTTTTGATATTTCATTTAACTCGCCAAGATTTTCCTTTTCCGTCTTCCGAACACCCACCAGCTTTAAAAGAGAAGCAAACTTAGATATTTTCCACTTGTTGAGAACTAGTCAATGGGTGTTCTAAGAGGAACAACACTAAGAGATTTAACCTTTTGTCTTCCAAAATCTTCATCCGAATTCCTCCGAACGACCATGTTGTTTTCACCAACATTCCCCGGAGCTTTAGAAGACTCCTCCTCGACTGAATAGGTTCAATCGAAACTTCACTTGCAATTACCTTCCCACTTTCTCTAAATTAGTGGAAGAGGGAGCTTTCTTCCAACATCAATTTGAAATTTCCTTATCGATTCGGTAAAATAAGTCGTGAACCACTTCTTCATTTGGACTTTCATCTTCTTGAAACAACACATTAAAAGCGTTTGAAAACAAGTATCCACCGGCATTGACTTTTCTCTCTGTCTTGCTTTAATGCTTATGTTTTCTAGCATAAGTCCATTCAATCTCGAAGATTGAGACCAATACATTCACCTTAGCTAACAAGGCACCATCCAACACTTTCCATCTTGGCTAGATTTTGTAATGAGAGAATCAGTTGAATTAGCCACCAAAGGAATTTGTTCAACTCGATTTGAGTCGCATCTTCCTTCTCCTAGTGCTATCAATCACAATTGTATTGCTTTGTGAAGCAATCTCTTCGGGGGAATGGCCGGAGTCTGAAGAAGAAGGTAATTTCATTTGGCTTAGGTTTAGGAACCCCTTAGAAGAGACCTTAGTGTGTAGGAATTCAACTACTTAGATTTGCATGCCCAAAACTCTTGCAGGTGAGCAACAGTAGGTCTTCATGGTATTCGGCCCTTCACCACTAATTTTACATTATCAATTAGATTGGCATTCAAAGAGGGAAAGAGCAATCATCGAAACTTCAACTAAAACCCTTATAAGCCATCCTAGTCTTCTTAGTTGTAGGCGTGTCGCCCATTATCTAGGTTCCAACAATGCTTGCGATTCCAGACAAACCAAGTTTTATTCAGAGATGAAGAGGAACCTGCCTAAGATTTATCCGTAGACGGGACCGAGGTAATGGATTCAATGTTTTGTTCTAAAGACGTCGACCAAGGTCGAATTAAAAGAGGTTTTTTGCCAAGAACATTGAACCCAATTCTAAAACTTTAATCCTATCTTCTTCTTGAGCAAATTTAAACAAAAAGGCTTTTTACCATGGATGGTCACGGAGAAGTCACCTTTTAGATTCCACTAGAGTTTTTAAACTTTCCTTCACTAAGAGAAAAGGAAGTTTCTTTTTCCAACAAAATAGCCTACAACATAAGATTCACAAACAAATATGAGATTTGAGTTCACCTCAAGTGAAACAAAGCGAGTTGCTTTTCCATCAATCATCTTTGCTTCTTCAAAAATCCAATTTTAGATCCGTAGGGTGTTTGATTGTTGTTGTTTAAACAGTTACATAGCTCATACCCATGGAAGATTGACGCCTCGATCCGAGCCAGGGATTATCAACCGATCGGGTGAACCACCATTGTTAGCAGAAGAAATCAAAGGGGAAATCCTTTGAAACATGATTAATTGCCGGAATACTGGATTAAATCTCACTATTATTCGAGAGGATGAGACGAAATCACTGAGAAGAAATCCCCTCCGCCATGGCTGCACGAAGAGAAAAAAACTTAAAAATCGCTTTGAAAAATCGGCGTCACGCCATCGCTTCTTTCTCTCTCTTAAACTTCACTCTTTCGCTCTCAATTTTCTTCTTCTTAAGGGGACACAAAGCAGTTTTGTGTAGTTCGGGTTCACACAAACTGCATTTAGATAAAAGCTAGCCCTTGAATCTTGAATTATGAATCAAGATAAAGAGTTAGTTTACGAAAACATAATTGACAATTTTTTAGGCAAGTGCATATCGTACTTTTAGGCAAGTGCATATCTTTGCCAAAGAAAGATATGCAAAGGACATATCGACTGCCACTGGTTCATTAGCTCATTAATTTGTATTTTGATGTATGTTTTGGCTTAGACTTAAACCTAGCAACATTCCTACTAGAGGTACCGCTATCAAAACTCATATCAATAGAACAAGAAAGTGCTTTTTGTACGGTGCCATGTTTAGCCCGAGACACAAATGAAATGCAAAGAGACCTTTGGTTTAGCGGTATGTTATTTACAAAAGTTGTAGATGTAACGAGGCAAGGTCATATGTCCATGGATTTTCTTTTAAAACATTTATTAAGACACGCTTTGCAAGAAAGGTCACACACAAACCGTATACAGATTTCATGCACTGATGGTGCAACCAATTAATTTATTTGGAAAAAAATAAAAGTTAAACTGCTTTGTCATGTATTGGTTGGATCCTAAAAGTAGGGGTGTCGATGGGTCCGGGTCCTCCTGATATTACTTTCAGGCCGGACCCAAACCCTACTTATAAAGGTCGGATCTCAGTTCCACAAAGGTTTCGGTCCAGGTTCCCAAATTTGTTGACCCGTAACCGGTCCGTTTAAAAACCCGGGTACCCATTGGGTACTAAGAAAACTATAAAAAAAGTCTCAAAAACTTAATATCTTTCTCTTTTTTGCTTGGATCTAAATTATTTTTATAAAAATTTACTATTATTTCTTTATTAATGTACTAAATAAAGATTAAGTATAAGAAAAAAATGAAAAAAAGTCAAAGCGAAAACTAACAAAATACTTATAATTTTGCTAAAAAAAATGAATAAAAGAATAAATAACCGGGTACCCAACGGTATTACTGCTTGGACCCGTTTATATTGGGTCGAACGGGTAATTACCCTCACGGTCCTAAGTTGTTAATGGGTCCAACTTTGGGATCCGAAACCGGACCCAAATCTACCGGATCCGGTTCCGATTCCGGGTAATGGGTACCCATTGACAACCCTACCTAAAAGTCTAAAACAGACGATGGCATTGTATACGAGGTTGAAGAGAATAAAATAGACATTGCTTATGAGAGAGACAAAATACAGTAAATAGACGTTACCATTTGTTTTTTTGTTTTATTTTGAATAAATTTAAGCAGCGAAAAAGTGCAGGGCATGTTGAGCTTGCCAATTTAAAATGTAACCAATTTTCTTTTTTACTTTTACTTTAAACCGGGGTGCACATTCCAGTCCTTTCTATTGGGTAAATATGTTGGTTGAAAATCAGATACTTTTTCATGATACCACACTAATTTTACTCCAAATAATTAGGTAAAATTATTTCTTGGTTTTCTCTCATTCTTTTCCTTATAAATTTTCTAATATCTTCAACGTCTTCAGTTAATTATTCCCCTCTAAAAACGATGATGACATGTTCATAATGCAATTGATTATCGTGACAGTTGATCACGGTTGTTCACATGGATATATCATTTATAAACTTATTCATGTTTAATAATAGATACAAATTAGATTTATTGTTGATCGATCAAAAAATAATAATTTAGAATCGTTATTTACAGTTACATGGATATAATTCCCTCTTTTCCTTCTCATGACAGTGATCACGATTGAAACTACAAAGTTTCCAAGTCACTATGTCTAACAAAAAATCGACCACATAACCTCTAGAATGTATATGTTCCACAATTTTAATTTTGGATGTGATCCATATCTCAAAAAGCAAGTTAAAGTTAGATGATTATCTTATTGTTCTTGAAAAAGAAAAATTTGATCTTTAAGAACTACATAATTGCTTTCTTGTGGATTTAATTATATAACCACTAATTTTATTCCATCCAAAATGGTTCCAAGTACGTTTTTCTCTTTTAGGTTTGTTTTTTTTGCTTTAACAACAATATAATCAAGATGAACGAACACAAACAGATATCATGATTATAAACCCAACCAGATCATATCCTGAAATAATGAACAATAAAATAGGAGAGAGAACATATTTCTTTTATTAGAAATTTGTGTTTCAAAAAGAAAAAAATACTTGTTTTTTTACAGAAGTCGGTTTCAGGTTTCCAACCCAAATATCATCCAATACGGGAAGGTTGGAATGTGCACTCCGGTTTTGGAGGGGTGCACAATTTGAATTCTTCAAGTATTTAATGTAGAAATATAACAGTAAAATTCCCTCTTTGTTGTTCGTATTTATTTTCATTCTCTCATGCTTATTCTTCTTCACTCCCTCTCATCCCCTATATGTCTCTCGTCACTCTGGCTATACACTGGACAAACGTAAGGGCAAAAAAAAAAAAATAGTCCAGATATGGGACAAAAAGAAAGGGAGAGGGAAAAGATGTGACCCCATCCGTGGCTGCACACATAAAAGCACCTTGGATAAAAATCATCTTGGCAGCGGTAGTTTTAATACTTGATGAATTTTACTTTCTTATGGGAGTATTTTTCTTCTTCTTCTATTTGACCAAATACTAATCATATCATGCTCTAGACTAGATACTCCTCTTCCGTCTCTAAAAGATAGCTTGCTGATATATATGGAAAGTCAAATGTTATGATTTTACAAGATACCCATTATAGTACCATTTCTCTCTCTCCCTTTTCTCTCTTAATATTAAAGGGGGCCACTTTTCTCTCCCATCTCTCTTATAACAAATGAATGATGACGAGGATAGATTAGGAAAAAACATGAAAAAATAGCTACAATGATCGCTTTCTTAATTTTGTGAAAACCAAACAAGCTTTATCTTTTTAGAGACGGAGGGAGTACATAATTGTCCATAAATTTATTTAGCTGAATGTTTATATATTTATTTTCATCAAAAATTAAACTTAAATTGAAAATGTAGTTAATAGGCAATTAAATCGATCATAAGGAGATTTGCATTGTAACTCTATTTTCACACTATGTGACTAGTTAAAATTTGAATAGTGGTGATACATTCAAATCACATGTATGGTTCCGAAAGGAAGTTTGCAAACGGGGCATATTATATTTTTTTGAAAATCATTAGCAACAATTTAGTAAGAAAATTTTCCATACCATACTGTTGAACTAGATTAAAATACTTCATGGTATAATCAAATTTGATATCTAAAATTAGCATTAGGTTCATTTAATTGGAAATACTTACTCTTTTTTTGATGCTAAAGATGGGTATTACTTTTATCTGAAGTAAATAAATTGTCTAATAACAATTGAGACTCGATAATACTAGGAGGACTATCTATTCAAACTATATAGACACCGTACTTTCTGTTGTATTTATCAAGAATATCAGCAGATTTATTACAGTTCCTTGGATCAAAATTGCATTCCGTCTATGAAAAGAACGTATTGTGTCAATTGCATCTAGTAGAATAGTCTCACTTTCCCATGATACCACCGAGCAGCCTTGTTGATATAACCTTTAATTCCTTGAAGATCTGTCTCTACCACACTCCTTAACGTATGTAACTCCATACTCCATTGACCCAATTGCTTGAGGGGTAAACAAGTTGACCCAATTCGGGTTTGCAAAAACAAAAATGCTATGAATATGGAAACATTTGAACGACTCTAAAACGCTGAATAACTTATTACAAGACCCAACACTCATTAAAATGATTCTTAATTGTTATGTTCAAATTATACGGTTTTGGAGTCGTTTAAAATGAGAAATTGGAATTCTAAATAGCCTCAAAAGTAGGAACGATCCTAAATAGGATATACTTACAGTTGGTCGTACTCTTTGATCATAGGCCAGTTTTGGCTTTTATAATTTACTCCCAACGAATTTGTATCTACTGCTTTAGGTTTGCACATCAAATTGACCAATGTCCTATCCTGCTGACAAGAGAATTGGTTGATATTCGTGACCCATTGCTCTCTTACCATGGGTATGATGATGATCAGATAGCTAGTACGTGGATATCCAACCTCAAGGAAAGCATTTTGAGAGCAATGCTCGGTTGAACCCACAAATTTTGTTATCTTGACTTGTTGTCAATGTTAGATGATCAAAACTATATCTTGATTTCTAGTCTACTAAGTTAAGTCTCGACTAGGTTAAAATTTGGAAGTTTGAGTATCAAAAGTACCCTCAAAGACCAAGATTGATGAGTACATTTGGAAAACTTCATTATCTAATTTAGTCACTATCTTACCATTCTATCGTAGGAGACTACGTCGTATGAGTTCTCGTATATTTATTAGAAATAAAAAAATTTGATAACCATTTCTTGGTTTAGGCTTGACGATTTGTATTGCATTGATCTCTCGAATTTAAAGTACTCCCTTGCAAAGATATTGTTTAGGGTTTAAATTGCTTTCTCACCCACACACCCGAAATTACCAAAATCAGCAGAAACCGTTTTCACCCTCAAACAAGCTACTGCCTAGCCTTATTTGTCCCCATTTTTAACATATAACCCAAATTGTTATTCTCAAGCTGCCAAGATACATGTTTGGCTAATTGCAATGAAGAAAGAAAACATTACTCTTAAAGAGGTGGAACTTGGTCTATAGTACCTTATGATCCTAGTCAAAATCTAGTAGGTTGTAAATGAGTTTTTAAAATTAAGTACAATCCCGATGGTAATGTACAATACAGACACAACGTCATATTAGTCGCTACAAGATTTCATCAATTAGAAGGTTTTGATTTCACCGACACTTTCGGTCTGGTTGTGAAACCGCAACCATTAGATTAGTACTCTTTGTAGTTGTTAACTTTGATTCGAACATAAAACAACTAGATGTGAGTAATGCTTTTCTACATGGGAATTTAAACGAAGAAGTTTGCATGAAATAACCTCCTCTTTTTAGTCGACAACTAGGTGGGTTTGCACCAAAGAAAATACAATAACCACTTGTAGATTTTTTCTCCCATCGATTTCCGCCCAATGTGCATCAGAATATCCTTGAAGAGCAATGAAACCTTTTGTGAATAAAAGACCATGACCATGAGTACCTTTTATATACTTGAGCACTCTTTTAGTAGCATTGAGGTGAAGTGAAGTAGGTGACTGAATGAACTGACATATTGATTAACTGCAAAGCAAAGTTCGGGTCTTGTCCAGGTGAAAGTATCATTTTTTTCTGAAACGGGGCGAAAGTAGTCGCAAAAAAATCCCATCTTCATATTAATTTTTCAGTCGGCCCTCCCACCGTGATAACGATTGTACTAGTTGGTGGGTGTGATGGATGGACCCAAAATACCGCTTGCTTTGATGACAATGTCTAATTACTCAATTTCTCTCAGTTTTTGGTTTGGGCATGTTAAGTACAATATCGTTTGATTTTTGGTTTTTTTTGGACTTAGTCGAGTGAACTTGTGATGAGAACCATACGATTTTTTTCTTCTTAAGGGGACACAAAGCAGTTTGTGTAGTTCCTGCTCACACAAACCGCATTTAGATAAAAGCTAGCCCTTGAATCTTGAATTATGAATCAAGATAATAGTTAATTTGTGTTTTGATGTATGTTTTGGCTTAGACTTAAACCTAGCAACATGGCCTACTAGGAGGTACCGCTATCAAAACTCATATCAACCGAACAAGAAAGTGCTTTCTTGTACGGTACCATGTTTAGCCTCGAGACACAAATGAAATGCAAAGAGACCTTTGGTTTAGCGGTATGTTATTTACAAAATGTGCGGATGTAACGAGGCAAAGGGTTCATATGGCCATGCGGATTTTCTTTTAATAGATTTATTCCTGTGAGGTTTTGTAAGAAAGGTCACACGACCGCACAGATTTCATGCAATTGCGGTGCAACCAATTAATTTATTTGGAAAAAATAAAAGTTAAATCTGTTTGTCTTGCATTCCGTTGGTTCTTAAAAGGCTAAAACAGAGGTTGAAGAGAATAAAATAGACATTGCTTATGAGAGAGACAAAATACAGAAATAGACGTTAACATTTGTTTTTCGTTTTATTTTGAATAAATTTAAGTAGCGAAAAAGTGCAGGGCATGGTGGGCTTGCCAATTTAAAATGTAACCAATTTTCTTTTTTACTTTTACTTTAAACCGGGGCGCCCATTCCAGTCCTTTTTATTGGGTAAATATGTTGGTTGAAAATCAGATACTTTTTCATGATACCACACTAATTTTACTCCAAATAATTAGGTAAAATTATTTCTTGATTTTCTCTCATTCTTTTCTTTATAAATTTTCTAATATCTTCAACATCTTGATTAATTATTCCTTCGTAAAAACGATGATGACATGTTCATAATGCAATTGATTATCGTGACAGTGATGACAATTGTTTACATGGATATATCATTTATAAACTTATTCATGTTTAATAATAGATACAAATTAGATTTATTGTTGATCGAGAAAAAATAATAATTTAGAATCGTTATTTACAGTTACATGGATATAATTCTCTCTTTTCCTTCTCATGACAGTGATGACAATTGAAACTACAAAGTTTCCAAGTCACTGTGTCTAACAAAAATCGACCACATAACCTCTAGAATGTATATGTTCCACTATTTTAATTTTGGATGTGATCCATATCTCAAAAAGCAAGTTAAAGTTGGCTGATTATCTTATTGTTCTTGAAAAAGAAAAATTTGATCTTTAAGAACTACATAATTGCTCTCTTGTGGATTTAATTATATAAACCACTAATTTTATTCCATCCAAAATGGTTCCAAGTACGTTTTTCTCTTTAGGTTTGTTTTTTTTTTTGCTTTAACAACAATATAATCAAGATGAACGAACACAAAAAAATATCATGATTATAAACCCAACCAGATCATATCCTGAAATAATGAACAATAAAATAGGAGAGACAACATATTTCTTTTATTAGAAATTTGTGTTTCAAAAAGAAAAATACTTATTTTTTTACCGAAGCTAGTTTCTAGTTTCCCAACCCAAAATATCATCCAAAACGGAAGGTCGGAATGCACTCCGGTTTTGGAGGGGTGCACAAATTTGGATTCTTCAAGTATTTAATGTAGAAATATAATGAAAAAATTCCCTCTTTTGTTGTTTGTATTTATTTTCATTCTCTCGTTTTTATTCTTCTTCACTCATCTCATCCCCTATATGTCTCTCGTCACCCGCTATACACTCGGACAAACGAAGGCAAAAAAAAAATAGTCCAAGATATGGGACAAAAAGAAAGGAGAGGAAAAGATGTGACCCCATCCGTGCATTGCACACATAAAAGCACCTTGGATAAAAAGCATCTTGGCGTGTAGTTTTAACACAAAATTGGTCAAAAAGACCAAAATCAATAATTCCATGGTGAAAAAGACACTTAGGTTTTGATACTGTTTAAATAGCAAAAAATTAAAAAGATACTTTTTAAATGGACAAAAATTTTAAAATAGGCGGATGTAACCAGGTTCATCCCTACTCCATTTTCAAATATTTTTTTCTTATTTTTTATTTTACACATGATGCATCCAGGTTTCATCTTTGCTATTTTTTAAGTATAAGCCGGGATGAATCCAGTTTCATCCTTGCTATTTTTTTTGGCTATTTCACCCATACTTTTTTTTACTCGTCCCATTTGAACCGTGTTTTAAATATTTTTGGACAAATGACCCATTTTCTCTAGTTTTAATACTTGATGAATTTTACTTTCTTATGGGAGTATTTTTCTTCTTCTTGTATTTGACCAAATACTAATCGTATCATGCTCTAGACTAGATACTCCTCCGTCTCTAAAAAGATAAGCATTTTCATATATAAAAAGTCAAATGTTATGATTTACTAATATACCCATATGAGGACCATTTCTCTCTCTCCCTTTTCTCTCTTAATATTAAAGGGGGACCACTTCTCTCTCCCATCTCTCTTATAACAAATGAGTGGGGATGATGATAGATTAGGAAAAAACATGAAAAAATGGCACACAAATGTTGGTTTTCTTAATTTTGTGAAAACCAAACAGTTCTATCTTTTAATTTGGATGAAGTACATAATTGTCCATAAATTTATTTAGGCGAATGTATATATATTTATTTTCATCAAAAATTAAACTTAAATTAAAAATGTAGTTAATAGCAATTAAATCGATCATAAGGAGATTTGCATTATAACTCTACTAGATATGACCCGTGCTAGCACCCGCAAGACGGCTATGACTTGTTTTTGTGTTGGTTAGATATTTTTTTCTTGTGAGACTACAAAGATCTTAGCGTGGGAACCCCGGGGAACTGTAATCTTTCTCAAGGCGACCAAGCTTTGATCGATACTATTAACATCAACCGGATCGGTTTCTTGTTAAATGGCGATTAGGATGTCCACATGGATGTACACCGACATATATACATCGGAAAGTATTTTTTTTTTGGGTGATTAAGATATCCAATATAAGTGTGTACATTTGGATCTGCACCTGTTTTCATTTATGGTAATTGAGATAACCATCCATTCATTGTTGTTGCAAATAATACCAACAAAACTCGAAAACCTAATGTCCCAAGAGGGAACACGTAGAAATTCCAGGTTTGAATAAAAGTAACTTGTCGATTGCATTCCAAATTACAAATGCGGCTCGGTCATCATTTAAATAGATTGTCATTTTGTGCTAAAAAAGTTTAGTATTTTTTTTTTCAAATTCAAAAAGTTGAATCCGAGTTGGGAATCCTTCTTTCATATCCTTAAAAATGTTATATCTACATTAATTTTTGGAACCGCTAACAGTTTTAAAATACAAATATTGACTTTTTGCTTGTATCAATGTATAATTGGCATGGTTACACATTAGTAATACTTGAACTCATGGTTAAAAAAAATTAATCAGTTGAGATAATATAATTTACGGGCAGTCATTTTACGGCCATTAAACGTCATTATTCCCTACAATATTCTAGGTTTGAGAGACGTTATACTGTAATATGAAACCTCTTGATAAAGAATGATAACGATACATTTATGGTTTAAACTAACATATGAAAAACGCCCAGCTTACAGCGTCACAAAAAATAAAAATAAATAAATAAATAAAATGTAAAACATTAAATCCTACAAAGATTTCCTTTGGATATTAATGATATGAAGCATCCTTGAATCTTTCTTAGCGGTGAAAAATGACGCGCGTGATGATATTGCATATATCATATGCCAAATATGCTTTTCCTTGCAAATTAATAATACAATCTTATTGTCTTAACTAAGTAGTGAAAGAATCGCGTTAAATAAAATTGCATATCCAAACAAAAGAAATTTCCTCCTCTAATTTGATACATGTATAAGAGAGTTGCTCTTTATCATCATATGCGTTTGAGACCTAGAAGTAAATAAGAGACCCATCTAAATATGAATGGTATGAAAACTTGCAAATGGAACCGATATTACACCTTAACCTAAGAGTACATAAGAGACCAAAAACATCCATAATTTTATAATTTGCTAGCATAAAATGAACATGACAATACAATTGAATATTAAAATATTTTTTAAATCAACTTCTATAAAGTGTAAGATATTTGTACCGACTTTGGTTACTTGGTATCTTAAATGAAATAAAAGAAACTCAAGTATTAGATGATATCTACATAGTAAAATATAGGTAATGGACCAATTATTAGTCATGGTATCTTTAGATGAAAATTGTAGATGAGTTCCTATGCACTAAGCTCTCTTAAACCAAGATAATCTTTAAAAAACTCGACAATTTAGTCATCGCAATCACATATGTGCATATGAACCACATCTTCTAGAAAAAATTAGACTTGTACCTTTCTGGAATACCAAAACTCTTCATTTGCATCAATGATAAAATGCATGCAATGAAAATTTGTGTAGTCCCGACACATAAAGATATAGTGACGCATCCCACAGAAAAAAAAATTGTATCATTGTATTGCTCCCTAAACGCTTTCTTCATTGCTTAAAAATAATCTTGAAATTGGAAAATGAAAGATTATAGGTGAGTTTCAATAACGATTCAGCGTTGCTTGTTTTGAGGCTTCTTAAATTTAAGTATTAGCAAGACGGTTGACTATGTATAAAGAATTTAAGATGATCTTATAAGAGAATACCTATTTTTAGATGTCAACCGCATATAACCATTATTTGACTATGCATGAAGAATTTAAGATTAAAAAATACTCACTTTGTAAACCATCAAAAGGTTATAAATATGAAGAAATGTAATTTCAAGTTTCACATGATACAAAAAATTGAAGAATAACATACACACATAATCAATAAACTTTAATCCATTTGATACGAACATGTACACGACTCTAATCCAACAAAGAGTATGAACTCTCTAATCCAACCATCGTTCTCTTCGTCATTTTCACTCCATGTAAATCCTGCGATTTTGGCCCGAAGAAGTCAAAGTCTAATTGGACAATTTCTTGTCCGAGAAAAATAAAAAATTTAGTGTAAAAAAATAGAAATTAAATGGTATGTTATTAAAAAAGAATCAAACATAAGAATAAAAATGAATAGATAGCAATCATATCTGATCGTATCTTTTGACCGCAAAATGAAAAGTAACAAAGAGAAATTAAACTCGCATAAATGACATAAAAATTAGGCGAGACACCCTTAATCCATTGATGTTAAACAAAAAATTAAAGAGAAAAGCTAACAAAAATTATCTCAATCAAGCAAAACAACATAGAATCATACCTTGAGAATAGAGTTGTGCAAAGGATGAAAAGCTAACAAAAATTATCTAGAGAAATTAAACTGCATAAATGACACAAATATTAGGCGCGAGGCACCATGAATCCATTGATGTTAAACAAAAAATTAAAGAGAAAAGCTAACAAAAATTATCTCAATCAAGTAAAATAACAGAGAATCATACCTTGAAATAGAGTTGTGCAAATGATGAAAATCTAACAAAAATTAAAGAGAAAAACTAACAAAAACTATCTCAATCAACCAAAACGAAAGAGAATCATACTTTGAGAATAGAGTTGTGCAAAGGATGAATAGAGTTGTTGATTTAGAATAAAAGAAATGGTTTTACATTAAATGGGAGGAATAACTCCCAAATAAATGACATTAAAAATCTACATTTATTGTCTTAAGTAAAATTAATATGTGCATTAATCAACCCTTCTTTATATGCCTAAAATGTGGATTGAAAATCTTAAATATTTAGTCAACTGGATCATTCTTTATATGCCACAAATGTAACTAAATAACTTAAATATGTATATCTCAATCTGGGCCATCCTTTATGTGTCTAAACTGTAGATCTCCGTCCATAGGGAAAACACCATTGTCCCTTATAATATAGATTTTCACACTATGTGACTAGTTAAAATTTGAATAGTGGTGATACATTCAAATCACATGTATGGTTCCGAAAGGAAGTTTGCAAACGGGGCATATTATATTTTTGAAAATCATTAGTAACAATTTAGTAAGAGCAAATCCTATGGGTAGTGTCACTCTTTCAAATGAAGGAGTGCACTACCAATTTGAGCAGATTAGAGGCTACTATGGGTAGTCTTTACCCCACTTTTCCCCCAAACACGTTCATACACTCGTTCATCTGAACGAGTGGTTGGGAATGTAACACTAGACGGGGGACAGTCCCCCGTCAAAAAAAATTGCAACTTTTTGAACTAGACGGGGACAATTCCCGCTCTAAGTAGACCCTAATTTTTTTCTTTTCTTTTTGGGACAAGTCCCTCGTCCTATATTTGGTTTTACTATCTCACGGGACTGTCCCCCGTGAGTGTTTAAGTTTAGTTTTTTTTAAATTAAATTTTCCCTCCAAATGTTATTTTATTATAAAATTTTCAATTTTTTTTTATAAACGGGAGATAGTTTCCCGTCTAGTGTTCCCTTTCATTTTTGCCCATAGTGAATTCACTCGTTCATATGAGCGAGGGGTCCTTCATATGGGCGAGTTAGTCTCCAAATGGAGACTACCCATAGGATATGCTCTAAGAAAATTTTCCATACCATAGTGTTGAACTAGATTAAAATACTTCATGGTATAATCAAATTGGATATCTAAAATTAGCATTAAGTTCATTTAATTGGAAATACTTACATTTTTTTTTGATGCTAAAGATGGGTATTACTTTTAATAGGAAGTAAATAAATTGTCTAATAACAGTTGAGACTCGATGATACTAGGAGGACTATGTATCCAAACTATATTGACACCATACTTTCTGATGTATTTAGCAAGAATATCAGCATATTTATTACAGTTTCTTGGAACAAAATTGCATTCCCGTCTATGAAAAGAACTTAGTGTATCAATTGCATCTAGCAGAATAGTCTCATTTTCTCATCATATCACTAGAGCAGCCTTGTTGATATTGCCTTTAATTCCTTGAAGATCCGTCTCTACCACAATCCCCGACGTCTGTAACTCCATACTCCATTGACCCAATTCCTTGAGGAGTAAACCGTTGACCCAATTCGCGTTTTCCAAAACAAAAATACTATGAATATGGCACATTTGAACGACTCTAAACCGCTGAATGACTTATTACATGACCCAACACTCATTAAAATGATTCTTAATTGTTATGTTCAGATTATACGATTTTGGAGTCGTTTAAAATAAGAAATTGGAATCCTAAATAGCCTCAAAAGTAGGAATGATCCTAAATAGGATATACTTTCAGTTGGTCGTACTCTTGGATCAGAGGCCAGTTTTGGCTTTTATAATTTACCCCCACTACTTTGTATCTACTGATTTAGGTTTGCACGTCAAATTGACCAATGTCCTATTCTGCACAACAGAGAATTGGTTGATATTCATGACCCATTGCTCTCTTCTCATGGGTCTGATGATGATCGAGAATAGCCGCATTTATCAGGATACCCAACCATGAAGGAAAGCACTTATTAGAGCAATGCTCGGTTGAACCCACAAGTTTTGTTATCTTAAGCTTGTTGTCAATGTTAAATGATCAAAACTATATCTTGATTTCTAGTCTACTAAGTTAAGTCTCGGACTAGGTTAAAATTTGGAAGTTGGAGTATCAAAAGTCACCCTCAAAGACCGAATATCGACGAAGACATTTGGAGAACTTCATTAATCATGTATGTGAAGACCGAATCATTCTACTTTAGTCACTATCTTACCACTCTATCGTATGAGACTACATCGTATGAGTTCTAGTATATTTATAGAAATAAGAAATTTTGTGTCAAGCTTGTCTCGTTAAAAATCTCGAAATATGACTCAAGCATAGATGTTTAAAAGTCCTTAACAATATTAGCTCGAAACAATTTATTGATCAACTAATGAATTTGTGGATCAATTGAAAATTTCCCATACAAATGATTTTATCATTTGAGAATGTTTCAGACATCATAAGAGAGAGATTCAGAACTTCTGAACGTTTCAAGCGATTATATGTTTCCAGTTACACATAGAAAATGATGAAGCCACCACATTCATAAGTATGGCATAGTTTGTTTTTTCGCTTCTTACTACTTGTCTTACTGTGCTCATATCTCATGCACCACTCCTTCGAATTGGTACAAACATTGCTTTGTCAAAATTTAAATCTAATAGACTACTACTTTAGCTTTGTTCTTCGTGGAAATTGTTTTTGCTAGAGCCAGCGAACAAAATAGGTTTGTTCCGACTAACAAACAGTTTGGGTAAAATTTCGGTAGTAGGGCGACTGTCCTGTTTATCCACACTTACAGCATTGGTAAGCATATTCAAGGTGCAACAGGTTAAAACATATCCCTATACTGTACAAAATATATATGAAATACGCAACAACTAAAGTGCTAATACGTTGATTAAAATGAATAGTGTTCTTCTTTTTCCTTTTTTTTTTTTTTTGTGATCGAAGAAAACTCTAAGTTTGTGATCGAAAACTCAAACCTATTTTTGTTGGATCAATTTACTGACACTGTGAAATAACCAGATAACTGAATATATTTTACACAATAATCGAGATATATCAAAATTTCATTGACTTATTCACATGACATCCATTTTTCTGGCAATAAAAAAATCCTCTCATTGAATAGACTTCAACTATTATCAAAAAATTTAGAAAGGAAAAGCCTCACTTTTCTTGGGAATGAGGGATATGAGCTTAATTATTGACATTTATCGTTATAACCGGGGACCTCCATAATAAAAGCATAACCATTTGTATTATAATGGTCATCGTCAATTTCCAAATCGTAGCAGGTTTGGATTCGTGAACTTCTTTCGCGATATTTTCGGTGTACACGGATTATGTGATTTTCATCAACTACTTGAACCCAATTAAAATAACTCGATGTTTTCAAACCACCTTGGAGGGAAATGACCGCTACCCATTTGAGTCGAAGTATGTCGTCCTTTACTATTATCAAAAACAATTTCTCCCCCCATTGTATCGATGTTCTTGTGTTTGATAATTTCAGTAAAGAGAGTGCTTGGATAATAACCGACTGCAAATCTTGTACTTGTACCCACCAATTTCCATTACTTTTGTCCCGCCAAGTTATTCAATATTTATTTTTGGATCTAAGTTGATAATGGGTCCGAAGATTTGATTACATCTACTATCATACCTTTCGAATAATGAACTGGCATCTTTTTGGTCTCCATTGAAAGTGGACACCTCTCGTGAAATTGCAACCAAGAGAGACATATGGCGATGTGTGCACAAAACCATCGCAAAGGAGGTTGAAACAACCCGATTTCAATATCCATCCGTCTAGCAGAAAAAACAATTAAGTGCTTCGATCTCTTTAAAGAAACAATACTAAACAATAATAGACGTCCTACCAAGACATCCAACGACATTCATATAAAACAAATAATAATATTTAACATCCGTTGTGTGAAAAGTCTTGGTCGGTCGTCACCATATATCTCTTGAGACACCTATTTAAAAACATATTTGAAAATTATATTGGCCTCAAAAAGTTTATAATTTTTATTTACATATAAATTTGAATGAATAACTTACATGCCATCCAAATTCAATAGTATTGAGATCTTGGTATTCACCAGATGCAATCCAGATTTGAGATGTACTCATTTCATTTGTTTCAGTAAATGGTTTCCAAAGATTTATTTGTGCTCGTCCTCCAACAAAATTACCTTGCGCCCCAATTATGGCGTACGCATCAAAAACACATATCTTAATCATTGAATCAAAGTATATTTACACGTACAAAAAATAAATTGATAATAACAATGATATGTGTATATATATACCTCGCGGACCGTATTGTTATTTGATTGTGATGTAGGTGATAATCTTGGATAATGATGTTTTGCGCAAAAATGTGGGGTTGTAATATTTTCCTTTCCTCCGAATAGGGATAGTTCCTTGGACATGATCCATACTTATGCCAAGTTTGTGCAAGTTGAAACGTTCCTAAACTACTTGATTTCATTCCTTTTGGGTAAA
The DNA here is from genome assembly GCA_023531295.1 of Papaver armeniacum. NCBI lineage: Eukaryota > Viridiplantae > Streptophyta > Magnoliopsida > Ranunculales > Papaveraceae > Papaver > Papaver armeniacum. Next base: position 48,212 of record JAJJWW010004445.1, read on the forward strand.
AACTTGGTCTCATCCGTTTCATACTGAGATAAAAATGAAGTAGTTTCTTAAGAGTCGATATATATATATATATATATATATATATATATATATATATATATTATAAGGAAAAGTATGTAAAAATATGTACTAAACCTGTATTGTATGATTATAAAGCAAAGGATGGTTAAGACTAGGTTGTCTGTAAATATCATAACAATCGATGATCTCTGTTTTTCCAACCTGGAAAATAGAAATCAACCAGATAAGTACGTATGAATACATCAAAAATCATAATATCAAGTGTATGTAAATAAAAATATTACTTCACCTTAATGGTTTTGATTATTGCATTGTTTACTGTTTTTCGCAATCGTTCTTCCGTTAATTAATCCTTCATTAACAAATATTGTCAATACCAGAATCCAACATATTAATTCGGTTATTTTCAACATTATCAAAAAACAAATAAAATATACGGATTCGATATGCCTGGTGGAGAAGATTGATCATAAGATGTATGATCAAATTCATTTATATAATATATTATCTGATTTCATTTCCTTTTGTGATGATTTATTTATTTTTATAAAATATCTTATACCCATTTATAAAAATGCCTTATTTTATTGATCTTTATCATAAATGCAAAAGATATCTTTTCAAAAAAAAAAATGCAAAAGATATCTGTGATAAAGACCAAAATACCCTCATGATCTTTTCTTTATCCATCAGCCCAATAAATGTCAAAAAATTTGGGGATTTCTTTTTCGTCTGTGTGTTCTGCTGCTTTTAGATAAAATCTGGAATCTCAAGCTTAGAAGGGTGGGTTTCAAGCTTAGATTCAAATTGATTTTCTGGTAAGTTTCTTTCAAATTCAAATTCAATTTGATGAATTCACCAACTCACCTAGTCTGTGTAAGTTTTTTTGTTCATTGATGTTTGTCATTCAACTCTATGCAATAGTTCTAAGACAGTTACCTTCAATCTGTGATTCGGAAGTTTATTAGTTATGATTGTTGGCAGTGCTGATTACATTAGTTAAGAATTGATGATCCTGATCTCTAAGTATTGAATTAATGCTCAAACAGATGCGTTCCTTGTTCTGAATTGATGTTTTCACCATTGTTTTGACTAAACCCTTTATTTGGGTGGGTGTCTCTTGTATAGTTTGTTGTGCTTTTATCCCTATATGACTAAATGTACTGGCAGAGTGTGTTTGTGAGTATATTTAACTTCTCCAATTACCATACTGAGTATTCTTACTTGTTATTCTTGTAGGAAGATAAACCTGTCACACAAAGTAGAGGGTGTTCAATTCCAAGCCTCTATGTCCGAACGAAGAAGAAACCCGTCTCACAAAAGACGCTTGTTATTGTTCTCTCTAATATGATATCACACACTCTATTCATATTTGAAGGATGGCGTTGCAGAACATAGGTGCTGGTAACAGCGATGATGCGTTTTACAGGTACAAAATGCCGAGGATGTTAACGAAGATTGAAGGTCGTGGAAATGGCATAAGGACTAATGTGGTAAACATGGTTGACATAGCAAAAGCATTGGCAGGCCTCGTCATACACCACCCTGCGTCATACACCACCAAGTATTTTGGTTATAAGCTTGGTGCACAGTCCAAATTTGATGAAAAAGCTGGAATGGCTCTTGTGAATGGTGCCCATGACACTGCTAAGCTTGCTGGTTTGCTTGACAACTTCATTAAGAAGTTTGTGTAGTGCTATGGATGTGGAAACCCTGAGACTGAGGTTATTATTACCAAAACCAAGATGATCCAACTGAAATGTGCTGCCTGTGGTGTTGTTTCTGATGTTGACGTAAGGGACAAGCTCACAGCTTTCATAGTGAAGAATCCGCCTGCGCAGAAGAAGGGAGGAAAAGATAAGAACTAGGCAATGCGGAGGGCTGAGAAAGAAAGACTAAAAGAAGCCTGCGCAGAAGAAGGGTGGAAAAGATAAGAAGGCAATGCGGAGGGCTGAGAAAGAAAGACTAAAAGAAGGCGAGGCTGCCGATGATAATGTTGCAAATGAGGAGGAAAAGGAGGAAGATGATGATGCAGTGGGCTACTGATACATCATTGGAAGCAGCTCGAAAACGTATACAAGAACAATTGAGTTCTGTCACGGCTGACACGGTTATGCTTACCACAGTAGAGGCTAAAAAGGAAAAGCCTAAACCTGTTGCAAAGAAAGCTGCAGCTCCTACTAATGGTTCAGATGCTGCTGCTGCTGCCAATGATGACCCTAAAGCAAAATCTTCCACTGTAACTCAAAATGGCAAGTCAGCTAATGGCATTGGTGCTCACAAACAACTTGTTGAGAAGATCCAAGGGAATCTAAGGGGTCGCAGTGTTGGAAAGTTGAAATCCTTTTTAGGATCTCTGAATGGGGGATGGGGATCTAATTCCCCACAGGATGTCATGACCGCCCTTATTGCCGCACTTTTGGAGGTGTTGTACACAATGGGTTTTCCAAGGAAGTGACGAAGAAGAAGAACTACCTTGCTGCTGCAACTCATGATAATGAAGGACCGCAGATTCTTCTTATGCGAGCTATTGATGCTTTCTGCGAAAAGTCTGGCCTTGTGAAGGAGGTAGCGTTAGTTCTGAAAAGACTCTATGATGAAGATGTGTTGGAGGAAGAGTATATTGTTCAGTGGTTCAATGAAGGCACTGCTGCTAGTGGTAGACAGATATGGAAGAATGTCAAGCTCTTCATTGTGTGGTTGCGGTATGTAAAATGTCTAAAATCAAAATTACTGGATGTGTTTGTTTGGCAACAGAAAGTTATTCTTAAACAAATGTGTTCCCGTGATGCTCGACTATTCCTTCCGAGTTATTATTTTATTATGCTTCATACTGAATAACCGTGTACCATATTATCCTGTCGAAGAAGCATATCTTGTATTCTATGAAATTGTCTTTCGTCATACTGTACTTCCAGAGGTAGTTTTAACTGGTGTACTACGATAATCTGACAGACAAGCGAGACAAATGTCATCGGCACATTGAATATGGTGGGACTTGCCAAGCGTGTTGGAGCAAGGTCAGAGGAATTACTCAGTTGTGGCTATTACTTTGTTTCTGTCATCTTGGTCATTCCTTACAGTTTGTGTATTTTGAACAGGATTTTACTCACATTAACTTCTGAGGTGTACCCGAAACCCACTTGTGCATCCCCAAACTGAGGATTACTGGAGCAATGTAAACCCTATTGGTATGTTCACTTTTCATGTCTCCTCTATTTCTTTGGTTGTAAACTTCTTATGATGGTGTTCCGGTGGAGAAGTGCTAGTTATTCATATGAATGGCACTATCCCTTAAAACAAAATTTTGATATGAAGGATGCATTTCACCGATTTCAGTTGTCGCATCTTTGATTTCAAGGGTGCCCTGTATTATGATTACGTGATGATACCAGAAGCTTGCTGTTTGGACAACGTGTTTAGCTAGAACACATGTCTTTGCAAATAACAAGCTGTAATTTACTTCTTTTGCTGCCCTTGCAAACCTTGTGTTTGCACTGCCTTTTGTGTTTCTGAATTTGGGCTGTATGAATATTGAGAGATTGTGATGGTTCTTGAATTAGCTCCATTCAATAAAGACAATTCTAAATGTTCGTTTTTTCTTGATAAACCTACTCCCTCATTCTTAAAAAGTTCAACTTTTCCTTTTTTAAATACCACTTTCATACTGTGTTTTCAAACTAAAAGTTCAAAGTGTATCCAAACATTTTCCAGATGCTGAGTCAATCCCGGAATTATCTCTGTTTTTCTATGTTGCTCACTAGCTTTGAGCAAGATATGTTTTTTTCTTTTTTTTCACTTTTTTCTTTCATTATTTGATCACCCGACCTGGCATGTTCTTACATTATCTTGTCCTTTGTATTTTTTGTGGCCTTATATCATATGTATGGTTGAACCATCCCTTTCTGGGGGATCACATATGTCCTGTTAACTTTGAATTTAGACATTTTACATACTGGATGTGTTTGTTTGGCAACAGGAAGCCATTTCTAAAGAAATGGGTTCCCATGATGCTCGACTCTTCCTTTCTGAGTTATTATTTTATTATGCTTCATATCAAATAACCGTGTACCATACTATCATGTCGAAGAAGCATATGCTGCATATCATATATTCTATGAAATTTTGTTTTGTCATACTGTACTTCCACTGTTCGAAGAAGCTACTCTGAACTTAAGTGGTAGTTTTAACTGGTGTGCTCTGATAATCTAACAGACAATCAAGGCAAATGTCATCGGCCCATTGAATATGCTAGGATTTGCCAAGCGTGTTGGAGCAAGGTCAAAGGAATTACTCACTTGTGGCCGTTACTTTGTTTCTGTCATCTTGGGTCATTCCTTACACTTAGATTGTTTTGAACAGGATTTTACTCGCATCAACTTCAGAGGCGCATGGAGTGCATCCACAAACTGAGGATTACTGGGGCAATGTAAACCCTAATGGTATGTTCACTTTTCATATGTTTCTATTTCTTTGGTTTTAAACTTCGTATGGTGTTCCGGCGGAGATGTGTAGTCTTGCTAGTTATTCATATTAATGGCACTATCCCTTAAAACAAAATTTTGATATGAAGGATGCATTTCACCAATTTCAGTTGTGGCATCTTTGATTTCAAGGGTGCCCTGTATTATGACTAGTACGACCGTTGCCACGGTGGGAGGGCCGACCGAAGAAGAATATGAAGATGGAGTTTGTCCACGAATACTTTCGTCCCGTTTCGTAAAAAGGTAATACTTTCACCTCGTTTCGAAAAGTGACATTTTCGCCTCGTTTCAGAAAAAGTGATACTTTCTCCCGTTTCGGAAAAGTGATACTTTCACCCCGTTTCGGAAAAAGTGATACTTTAACATCCCGTTTCAGGAAAAATGATGCTTTCACCTCGTTTCGGAAAAAGTGATACTTTCACCCCGTTTCGGAAAAGTGATACTTTCTCCCGTTTGAAAAAGTGATACTTTCGCCCCATTTCGGAAAAAGTGATACTTTTACGAAATGAAGCGAAAGTATCATTTTTCCGAAAAAAAAAAGTATCACTTTTCCCGAAAGCGAGTAACGAAAATATCACTTTTCCGAAACTGGCCGAAAGTATCACTTTTCCCGAAACAAGGATGTGATAGTATCATTTTTTCCGAAACGGGATGTGAAAGTATTATTTTTTCTAAAACGGAAATTAATCGACCAATAAACCAAAATATGGTTGCATGATGTGTTATGCATCCTTTGTGGTGGTTTGCATAATGGCTATGCATTCAATTTTCGAGAATTGTGCTTAAAATGATAGTACCATTTTTCTTGAAACGGATGGAGTACATCGTTTTATTAGTTGCAATGGAAAACTAGTTGATGCATAAACCAATATTTTTCTACATAAAGTATTATGTATCCTTTGTGATGGTTTGCATAATGGATATACATTTAATTTTTAAAATTGTGCCTAAAATTATATATATCTCAATTTTTCGTAAAAACTCCAAATTTGATATTGTTGTTTGTACTTGTTGCGTAGAGTTTTTTATAACTTTTCTAACGAGATAAAAATTTGTAAAATTCCAAGGCACGGATTTTTAGATATGTTATATTAAAGTTTGCTTTCCAATTATACCCCTGAAAAGATAGGATGTACAAGGAGTTATAGTAATTAGACTAAAAGGGAGGGACATTTTTGGTTTTTCTACCTAACCATTTCCAATCTTTTGTAGTAATTGATCACTTAGATTTTACAAAAAAAGTGGCCATATAAAGGACCTCCCTCGCTTGGCTCGGCCCAATTACATGCTGATACCAGAAACTTGCTGTTTGGACTGTGTGTTTAGCCGGAACACATGTCTTTGCAAAAAAACAAGCTGTAATTTACTAATCTTAATGGTTTCTTTTCCTGCCTGCCTTTTGTGTTTTTGAATTTGGGCTGTACATCAGGTGTTTGGTAAAATAACCCATACGTAATTTGCTTTCATTGATTAGTAGAGTAGAATGGGTTTGTTGGTTAGGTGGATGCACACAAAGCTTTAGTGTGATATTATGTCTTGTATTTCAGGTGTCAGGAGTTGCTGTGATGAGGGAAAACGTGTAGCTGAAACTTTGAAGTGGTAGATACAGAGGAAGACAATTTGATCTGCAACATGCCTGGAGGGTTCAGTGCCAAATCATGTTACAACTGACAGAACCAAAATACTCCAGCAATGGTCCCGTTCACTCTCTGCTCAACTGGAGGTCTGGAAATTTAGGGAAGGCAGGAAATAGAGAAAGGAAACTCTGGCCGGTGCTCATATTTGCTATCTGCTGGTCATTATGGGGTGATAAACAAAATCAAAGCTTGCATATTTCGCCGGGGCTCTCAAAGGAAATTGGTTCTGCAACTCATTGGAAAGTTGTAATTGACTGTAATTGAGGGCAGTTTTTTTATTCTTGAAGGCCTTGTATACTGGGAACTTTTTAGTTCATTTTTCTTTAAGCAGAGGTGAAGTGTTGACCAGCTCAAGGAACACAAACCAGAAGTGAACAAATTCTTCGGCATTTTGCCTCCCTATAGTATGTTACACAATAATCGAGATATATCAAAAATTCATCACATGAAATCATTTTCTGGCAATTAAAAAAAAAAATCCTCTTATTGAATAGACTCTAACCATTATTATAAATTTTTAAAAGGAAAAGACTCACTTTTCTTGGAAAGGAGGATAATACGCTTAATTATTGACATTTATCATTATACCCGGACCACCATAATAAAAACCATAACCATTTGTATCGTAATGGTCGCTGTCAATTTCCAAATCATAACAAAAGTTGGATTCGTAACTACTTTCTCAACATTTTCCAGATTTCCAGCCGGCTTGACTATGTAATTTTTATCTAATACTTGAACCCAATTAAAATAGCTCGATGTTTTCAAACGACCTTCAGATGGTAAATGACCGCTACCCATTTGAGTCGAAGTATGTCGTCCATTATTATGATTAATAATTTCTCCACCCCATTCTACTGCTGATGATGTTTCTGATAATCCGGTAAAGAGAGCGCTTGGATAATAACCGACTAGAATATCTTGTACTTGTACCCACCAATTTCCACTACCTTGGTCCTGCCAAGTTATTCAATGATTATTTTTGGATCTAAGTTGATAATGGGTCTGAAGATTTGATCACATCTACTTTCATACCTTTTCAATATGGAAGGTGGCATCTTTTTGGTCTCCATTAAAAGTGGACACCTCTGTGAAATTGCAACCAAGAGAGATATCCACGACGTGTGCACAAAACCATCACAAAGGAGGTTGAAGCAACCCGAGCTAAAGTATCCGTCCGTCTTCCATAAAAAAACAATTAAGTGTTTCGATCTTCTTAAGGAAATAAAATTAAACAATAATCGACGTCCTTCCAAGACATCCTCATCATAATGACATTCATATAAAACAAATAATAATATTTACCGTCCCAGTGTGTGAAAAGTCTTCGCGGGTCGTCACCATATATATGTTGGGACACCTAATTAAAAACATATTTGAAAATTATATTGTACCCAGAAAAAGTTTATTAATTCAGTTACACATAAATTTGAATGAATAACTTACATGCCATCCAACTTCAATAGTATTGAGATCTTCTATTTATCAGATGAAACCCAAATTTGAGACGTACTCATTTCATTTGTTTCAGTAGAATGGTTTCCAAAGATTTATTTTTGCTCCTCGCTCCAACAAAATTACCTTGCAACCCAATTATAGCGTGATCAAAAACACATATCTTAATCACCAAATCTATATATTTACACGTACAAAAAATAAATTGATAATAACAATGATATGTGTTTATATATACCTCTTGGGACCTTGTTGTCTGTTTGATTGTGATGTAGGTGATAGTTTTGGATAATGTTGTTTGCGCAAAAATGTGGGATTGTAATTTTTTTCTTTCCTCCGAATAGGGATAGTTCCTTCTGGACATGATCCATACTTATGCCAAGTTTGCGCAACTTGAAACGTTCCTAAATTACTTGATTTCATTCGTTTTGGGTAAAACTGGGCCTCATCTGTTTCATAACAATAAAAATTAAGTAATTTCTTAAGAGTCAATATATATATTATATTAGAAAAGTATGTAAAAATATGTACTAAACCTGTATTGTATGATTATGAAGCAAAGGATGGTTAAGGCTAGGTTGTCTGTAAATATCATAACAATCAATGGTCTCTGTTTTTTCAACCTGGAAAATAGAAATCAACGAGATAAGTACGTATGAACACATCAAAGATCATAATATCAAAAGTATGTAAATAAAAATATTACATCACCTTAATGGTTTTGATTATTGCATTGTTTACTGTCCTCGTACTCGGTCTTCCATTAACAAATCCTTCATTAAAAAATATTGCCAATATGAGAATCCAACATGCGAATTCGGTAATCTTCAACATTATCAATGAACAATGAAATATACGAATTCAATATGACTGATGGAGAAGATTGATCATAAAATGTACGATCACATTCATTTATATATACTATACATATGATATCTTTTTGTGGATGAATATTTTTATAAAATATCTTATTCAGTTATAAAAATCAATAAAATCATCTCAATATAAATGTAAAAGGATATTTCTCATAAATTACTTATCTTATTTTATCTTATTTGATTTTTTTATTAAAAATATACTTTCTGTTATAAATGTTAAAATTTTATTGATTTTTATAAAAATATACTCTGTTATAAATGTTAAAATATGATTGGGTATTTAGCCCATATAGTGTTATTATAGCCCACTTTGACTTTCAATGCCGCCTCCATCTGACACCTCATTCAAGTGTATATGACACGTATCCAAAATCCATACTAAAAGCCCATTTTGTACACAAATGTGTTTAGATGCTGCAAGCATACAAGTAAAAGCTAGCAGCGCACTGGAAAACAACCAAAAGCTCGATCCAACAAAAAATAAAAATGCGTGCTCATAATCAGCTGCCTCAAGAACTAGCATGCATGTTGTGCATGCATGTCAAGGTTGAGATTTGTTCAGTTGGATGTAGCTTTTTAATGAAAAGTATTAATTAAGCTAATAGGCCGAAAATCTCTCACTAATTCAACACATTCTTTTTTTGGAATCGATGAAAGTATTGTTAATCCTCCAATCTAGCGACCCTGTTAACTCAAAATGCTTAAATACAAGCATGTAATCATCGCACAATATAGGCCAGTACGGTAGCCGTCAGGTCCTAGGGCCTTATTTAGATCCATTTCCTTGATGGTTTCCATTATCTCTTGTTCTGTAATAGGCCTTTCTAGCCTGTTGTTATCATCTTGAGAAATTGATGCAAACTGCACATCATCCAAAAAAGGCCTGTGAGAAACATCTTCTTTATAGAGCTCCGAAAAAAACCCATCTATATGCTCTTGAATAAGCCTACTATCATCCTGAATTTCCCCATCAACAAATAAACAACTGATAAAATTCTGTCTCCTCCTTTGGTTGGCGTTCCTATGGAAAAAGCTTGTATTTTTATATTGTGCACTTATTTTTGTTCATGGAACCACTTATTTTTGTTCTTCTGTTTTAACCTCAAATCTTCCAATCTTGCGCACTTTTTATATTCATTCTTAAGATTAATTCTTTCAAATCCCTCGAGACTAATTAAATGGTTCTCATCTCTGTTGTCAATGTCCGCTATAAGCTCTTGATAACCATCCAACATTCTCTTCGTGCTCCCAAAATGCTCTCAGTTCCATCTCTTCAGTTCCCCTTTGAGCAGTTGAAGTTTCTTCCAGAAAATAAACCCCGGATTTCCTTCGACCTCAAAACCTTCCCACCAATCTTTAATAAGTCCATAGAGTGAGTTATCCTCCATCCACATTATTTCAAATCTGTAAGGAGTAGGACTTCCTGTGATTCCATTCTTTCTTTTGTATCTTCCCGTCGATGAGTCTAACTAAAGAATTAGATCGTCCAAAATAAAACTGAAAGATAGTTCGTATATGATTAAATGCGATTCCTCCCTCGTTCTTTGTTTTAGAAATGCAACATCATCATCTACCAACTGATCATATTTATGGCGTGCAGTTTTTGATTTAATCTACATCATTATAAATTTTTGTTAAATTAGGGATAGATGTTATTTGGGAAAGCGTTGTTTCTTTTTCGATCCGATCACAATCCATCAGCAGTTTAACAAATACACAAACTATTTTTTCTTACAGTCAATCAATCACCTCCTAATGATGACAAAATTGGAGATGATAAGCCCATGTCAATATCACAAATAGTTAAACTAGCTACGTACCCAACTTACATAAAACTACAAATTAACGAACTTGATATAGCAGTATATAAACGAAAAATGAGAGAATGGGTATAACAAAACGATCCCCTGAATTATAACCCCAAAGGTGTCACTATCCATCCAAATGAAACCTCGTAGAATTTGACAAACCAATTTTTGTTTTATCATAAAGTTTGATGAAACCAATTTTGAAATTTGGGATTTTTATATCAATTTTTTAAAATTTGGGGTTTTTGTATCAATTAAAAGATGGAGTTTTAATGAATCCCAACATTTGGTGGGGTTTTGTACCACAAGTTTGGTCACCTTGGGTTTTAATGACTAGAAGAAAAAAAAAAATCAAGAGGACTATCGTGAATTCTAACAGACTTAATGGCAATGGAAAAATACTTAACGACAGTGGAAATCGGTGTTAACTAGGCTGCTATGAGTTACACATGTCACGTTTAGTTGGTGGGACAGGGAGATTGGGGACAGCTGGATTGGAAGAGAACGGATCCTTTCATAGGCTCTTTCTAGGCTAAAATGGAAGAGGACGGATCCAAACTTACCTGGATATCAAATTGATGGGTCGATTCCAGTATACCTAAAAACATTGAAACCTGGGATCGCTAGGTACTCATATCAGGTCTCCACCTGAAAAAGTGATAGTACTTTTTTTTAGTATTATTTAAAACCAATACAGCCAACAAGCACAAAGATACTGTTATTTTCCAAATTTTAGATGCAATATTTTCCTCCACCCGGAGAAACTGATCTGTCTAGGGAGAATGTTGTACAGAAATTTAGTGGACTTGCCTTTGACATTCCTTCTCTACCACAGTAGAAGCACACAGCTCCGTCTATGCTAATCCTATAAATTATTGGAACCTACTAATAATATTACCTTCTCTTGCGAGCCTCTCTCCTCTCTTCTTTGACTTTCTTCTTGTGATCTTTTCGAGCAGCTTTTTTGTCTGCAGGGAGTGTCCCATGTGTACTCTTGCCAGCCTCCTCCTCTTCTTTGACTTTCTTCTTGTTCTCTTTTCGAGCTGCAGGCTCTACTCCTTTTGAATCACTGGAATAATCCTCCTGCTGCTCCTCATCTGGCCCAGATATGCCTCCAAACTTGTTAGTCTGTTCAGCAAAGGTACCATTTGTGTCTGATTCCTTGGGCTCTTTTGGATATGTCAAACCTCTGATGTCCTGGCTACTTGGAATCCCCTTGACATCCTTCTCAGAAATACAATCTGCAGCATTATTATCATCCGCAGGGAACACATTTCCCCTAGCCAAAATTGTCTGCTGCATCTGTAACAACAATTGTAAATGCATTAAGCTGGACAATGCTTTCTAAACGTTTAGAGGGGTTAAAAGCATAATAACATGGATGATGGAGCATTAATCAAACCTCTTCTAAATAACATTCCACCGATTCGTCAGTAACAGATGAATCTACTATGAAATTGAGTAGTTCGCATACGGTCATGCATCCCACGCCATTCATCCTAAAAAAAAAAAAATCCTGCAGGACACAATTGGGTTGATAACGTCAGTTCTTGTTTATAAATGGAACCAAAGGAAACAGTAGGTGTATAACTTAATTTTGAACCAACTTACAGAAACACGAACGCAATCCTCACGTAAGATGTCTGACGCAAGGGGGTGGTCAAGGTCCACAGATTTTGAAACATCAATAATGTGCAAGTTACCCTGAAGATTAGGAAGGATAACATAAACTATAGCTTGATGATTTTTTTTTATGTCAATGCGAAGATATGTTGTTGGACTCGCCTCGTAATAGAGTATGTTATATTCGCTCAAGTCTCCATGCACCAGCTTGCACTTTTGGTATAAATTTCGCATCACCATAACAATCTGATCATTACATAAAGAATACAAACTTAATTTTCACATCATCTTTGAGCGATACAAGTTTTTAGAATGTAGACACACCTGTACATAGCATTCACGCATCTTGTCTTCAGATAGATTTGCATCCTTGAGACGAGGAGCAGCGGACCCAGATTTTCCTGTAAAAAAAAAAAAAAAATCTTCAAACCAACTTTCCAGAAACGGCAAAAACAGTTGGGACTAATCAAAATGGATAGAAGAAAGTTTACCACAAAGGACTTTAATCCGGTCTTATGAGGAATCTAAGAGAAGAAAACATACCTATGAATTCCATGACTAAAACTGGAAGCGTCAAAAGTATCGGAGTTGGACACTTGATCCCTGCTTCCTTTAGCCTAAATTCAGAACATAGAGAGACCTTTAACCTCACATATATATGCAGAGACAATATTTTATATTTTCTTTTTCATAATAAATACTCCCTCCGTTTCTGGAAAGAGATACTTTCACTTTTTCATATAAAAAGTGCACCTGTCCAGCAACCATAAAGCAGCCAATCTAAAGATGAAAAAAACATATTTAAAGAAACAAAAAGAGATGTAGCTTTACCTCACAAGGTTCCTCATTTCTTTTTCTGCCCTAGTCTTAACCATTTTTCTGCGATTCTGCTTGCAGTCGCCCTGCTTAAAACGATGATCCCTGTCCCTGAAGTGACAATGTAAAAAACCAATCCCATTATCATACTTTTTTCATCACTCTTTCATGAATAACAAAAAGATTGCAGGTGAGCAAAGAAACAAGCTGAAAAGATGTGGAGAGACTTGCTTGAATCCTGAAGTTTTATAGACCTTCACTGCAAATTCTTGACCATCACGTTTTGACACATGATAGACATTGACCTATATAGATAAAAGCGACAACTGATGATTTTACAAGGAGAAGAACTTCATATTGAGATATCAGAAAAAAGATGTATATGACGCCTACTTGTTTCCCAGCAGAAATGCAGCCATTAATTTCATCAAATATTTCTTTGTTCAGCATTTTGAACAACACCAAACGAGTTCTTGAATCAATGTCAGTGGCCTGTTCAACAGAAGCACGGTCTCTCTTGTTCTCTTTTCGAGCTGCTTTTTTATCTGCAGGGAGTGTCTCTTGTGTATCACTAGAATCGCCATCTTCATCTGTTCCAGATTCTGTTCCACTGCTGGTTGAGATGTCTGTCCCTTCAAAGACATTATCTATGTTCCATTTACTTGGCTGCGTTAGTAACTGCAACTGCCATTGAGCTGGCAAAAGAGAGTCCTCGAACTCAGGAATTATAAATGTGAAATCTACGGCATCCTGACAACCTATGATCCTGTCAACATCCTCCCCGGTGTCCCTCTGTTGATCATGCGTCCTTGGGAAGAACATCTTATAAGCCAAAAGATAGAACTGTAAGGTTTTCGAATTTTTAGTTAAGCTTGAAAGGATCTTGGCGCAAGACTATTTACCTTCTTATCCTCCACAGACATCAAACTATCCCTAAACAAAATTTTCTGTTGCATCTGTAACCATTGAAAATGCATTAAGCCAGACAATATACTTTCTAAATGTTTAGAGAGGTTAGAGCATAATATATAATACGGATGATGGAGCATCAAACCTTTTCTAAATAACATCCCACGGATTCATCAGTAATAGATGAGTCTACTATGAAATTGAACAGTTCCCACATGGTCATAACTCCCACGCCATTCGTCATGAAAAAAATCCTGCAGGACACATTAGGGTCGATAACATCAGTTCTTGTTTATAAATGAAACCAAAGGAAACAGTAGGTGTATAACTTAATCATGAACCAACTTACAGAAACACGAGAGCAATCCTCACGTAAGATGTCTGACGCAAGAGGATGGTCAAGATCCACAGATTGGGAAACATCAATAATGTGCAAGTTACCCTGGAAGATTCGGAAGGAAAACATAAACAATAGCTTTGATGACAAATTTTTTTTTTTTTTTTAATTTCAATGCAAAGATATGCCATTGGAGTCACCTCGTAATAGAGTATATTATATTCGCTCAAGTCTCCATGCACCAGCTTGCACTTTTGGTATAGATTTCGCATCACCATAATAATCTGATCATTTCATAAAGAATACAAACTTAATCTTACATCATCTTTGACAGTCGAACACAAACATTAAATGTTCATTTGGATTTGGGTTTTGTCTGTTGTTGTATTCTGAAGAATGTAGACACACCTGTACATAACATTCACTCATCTTGCCTTGAGATAGATTTGCATCCTTGAGCCGAGGAGCAGCCCACCCTGATTTTCCTGTAAAAAATAATAAAATCTTCAAACTAAATATCCAGAAACGCCAAAACAGTTAGAGGGGACGAAGAGTCACATGCATTTGGTGGTATTTACATACGAATAAGCTGAACAATTGATGTCATAACTGAAGGTCTCGATGCATACCTATGAATTCCTATACGGACTTTAATCAAAAGGAACCTAAGAGAAGAAAACATACCTATGAATTCCAAGACCAACACATGAAGCTTCAAATGTATTGGCGATGGACACCTGATCCCTGCTGCCTTTAGCCTGGATTCATAGTGAGTATCTATAAACATGAAAAAACATACTACAAGAAACAAAAAGATATGCGAGGGTTGCTTTACCTCATAAGGTTACTCATTTCTTTTTCTGCCCTCTTCTTAGCCACTTTCCAGGGATTGTGCTTGCGGTAACCATGCCTAAAACGACAATCCCCTTGTGTATAACGATCCCTGTTTCTTTCGGGTAAATCAAGCTTATATTATTATAATCTGGTATTACTAGGCATATGATAGGACTCATGATTAACGAAAACAAGCTTACTTGGATCCTAGAACCGGAGTTTTGTAGACCTTTACAGCAAATTCCTGACCATCATGTCTTGTCGCATGATAAACATTGGCCTGTGGGAAAAAAATGATTTTACAATGAGAAGAACTTGAATGAGAATATCAGAAAAAAGATGATTATGACACCTACTTGTTTCCCAGTAGAGATGCAGCCATTAATTTCATCAAATGTAGCTTGATTCAGCATTCTCAACAACACCATACGAGTTGTTGCATCAAGAGCCTGTTAGTTTTAAAGTGAATTTCCATGGTATTTTTCACAAATTTCAAAAACAGCTTAATAATAAAAATAAAATGAAGAACCTGACCTGTTCAAGAGTAGGACAGTATCTTTTGTCAATGGTTTTAGTTGCACCGTTGGCGGCTACTCGGAGACTTTGACGAATAGCAGTGGTCATATTCTCCTAAGACTCACAAAATTATGCAACAGGAAATAAACCCAATCGCAGCCTAACCAGAGTAGATTATGAAAGAATAAACTTAAAAATTTTCAAATTCGTACCTGATTAGAGATAGGTTGAAGAGGTCTTGATAGAAGAATTCTATCATCTTTAGAAGAAGAATAATAATCCAACCAATTTAAAGCTGCTTCTCCATTATCTGACAAGGAAAATTCTTCTTCTTCCGAATCCATTCTAGGGTTTCTTCTACCTTTCGATTTAGGTCTTCTTCGTTGTTGATGATAATGATCATGGTTTTGAGAACGAAAACTAGTAGCAGTATTGTTCATGGTAATTAGGACTGCTGGGTGAAAATACAGAGGGATTTTGTGACAAGAGGTGATGATCTGACGAGACCGAGAAAGAAAAAAAAGGAAGAGGTGTTCTTTTCCTTCCGCCCGAAATTTCTAGTTTTGAACCCGTTTTCATGTATCTTATACGATGGAGTTGGAGATGCTGAGCACAACATTGCTTGGCTAGTGATGCGTCTTTTTCCTAATAATGCACATTGGCAAATCAAAAATCGAGGTACAAATATTGCATGCAAATCAAAAAGCTCCAATCAAAGATGGGAGGCTGAGAAAAATTCAGCATAGACAAAATGCAACTGCCATGTCAAAAGCGAATAATCGAGTATCCAACTACACATTTAGCAAATAATCAATATATTAATTTGATGGGCTAAAAGGGAACACTGAAACGAACCTCAAATTGCTTCCAGATTTGCATTTCCAGCTTGCGATTGCGATTATGTATTTGTAGAGAACTAGCCCTAAGAAGATCTGCCATATACTATACCACTATCCAGAAGTAATTCGTTGCTCGTGCAGTGGTTGTTGGAGCCTGCATCCAACTTCCAATCCGACATAAACATGTAGCTCATATTCGTTATTTGACCCGTAGCTAGAACAAACTCTGGAGGTACTTGATCGATAAAACTCTGATCCCTTGAGAGAAAACACACGGATTGTCATTCGTAAAACGCGGAATAGACACTATTTTTTTATGAGCAGCAAAATCAGGCACTTCTCTAAGAAGAAAATTTCCAACTCCACATTCGATAGAAACAAGCCCAACATCTTGGTAAGGCACTTCATTGCCGCTGCTTACGTTTAAAGAACCTGGTTTGCTGAATTTCTCACGAAGAAGCTTGACATCTGTTGTACAATGATATTAGAAGGCTTAATTTACCTTTGTTTCGCTCAAGGAATTCCTTAACTGATTCGATTAGACCCACCATGAGCAGCTAATATGGGACCATGTAGAGAGGGAGGGATTGGTACCATTATCTTGAATATTCTGATTTCTAGCTCTCTTGGCATTTCGAGCTTCTTCAGCCTCCTCCATTTCAGTATTCTCTTTTTCAATGTGAACATACTCTTCATCCACAGCCTTCTGCTCATCCACAGCTTTGTTCTTGGCCTTTATAATGTTCTTCATATTCCTCCACAGTCACTGCTCTCTCACGCAAAATCTCAGCAGTTTCTTCACAGGTTTCATCATCATGGTCGATCACGTAGCATTGGTCACACAAACTATGGGGTTGCTTTACCCAGTGGTATCTTATCCAAACAGGTTCACCTTGGTTCGAGTTCCACCATTCACCTCTTTTAAGAGGTTTGCAGAGTTTCATCTCTATACGAGCAGTAATCATGTTTCCAGATCGTGGTCTGCAATTTGGCGGATTTGTGGATATTTTCCGAGCAGCAGCATCTCCGAAGGGACAACTAGATCGTCCTAGGTAGGACCTGGGTCCACAGCAGCACAATTGGACACTTAAATGACGAAAATACCCTCATTAACTTTTCTAATGTTTCAATGATTGCAGTGTTTGGGATATGCATCATGCATGACTAACCTAAAACCAGAGGATAAGGTACATCACGCAAAAGGTGATGACCATTAATCACAAAAAGGAAATGCACTATCCGCTCTATTTTTCTTGCTCTACATCTCTAGCCAAAATCCTATATATACATATCCTCTGCGTCTAGAAAAGCAGATACATTCATTACTGCGGTGGTTTAATAAAGCCTTGGGGTATAAGAGACGAAATCGAGCTAGAAATGATTGTTTTGGAGTTGGATCTTAACAAAAACGCATTGTTTTAGCTAGGGTACGGATCAATAGTCTTTACTTATATTTTTTAATTTGTTCCGGGCAGCTAGTTTTACTGTATCCAGATCGAGTATTAATATTACATCTTGGATTTTGTTATTATAATATGAATGTTTATCTTTTTTTCTTTATTTTTTAAGCTGGTTTGTTTTGGGTGATTGATTTTGATATAGATTTTGTTTAAATCTATGCAGCTGGAATTCAAGGCAGATATATCTTAAGAGTTTTTCAATGATCCAAGAGCAAAGGAGTCGCAAGATAGCATGTCACAGCATACGTTAAGGCAAGGAAATCCGCTCCCCATGCTCTATGGCAGGAACGAGCGGATTCTCCAAATGCGAATATTGAAGCCCACATTAGCAAGAAGTCAAAGATAAATGCTAGATTCGCCTACAGCTCCATGGAAATTGTTATTCTGGCTGAAAACTATATGCTTTTATAGTGTTCTTATTACTACCTATTATCTGATAATCCATCCTTGGTCATGTTTGTGGCCGAGTCCTATCATCATCATCTCAAGCTTGTGGTTTTATTACGATCATCTTAGAGTTTTTCAATGGTGTGAACGTGTTTTTATATACCAGAATAACTGGATGTTGTTTGTGTTTCCTTTAAAGAATATAATAGGCAGAGTTTTTTTTAGAGGTAGCATAAAGAGCGTTCTTCATCAGACTTGCATTTGTATTGTTTCATTTCAATTAATATTTTCAGACTTGCATTTGTATTGTTTCATTTCAATTATAAAGAAAATATTAAGTTCATTTCGAATTAATTGACAACAAAAAGGGGCATGCTCGATCGTATCCCTTGCGCATCACAGGTTTGCAAACCTTAGACTGGAGGGCACCGTTCAAAGTATAGGCAATCCTGCCACTCTCCTTTGTACGTAGTTACCCACCAGCAGCCAAGTCCAAACGCATGTGCTTGTCCAATCCGTGAAACAAAAACATTACACAAAACTAGTTACATCCCTTGCTGCCGAAAGCAACCATATATAGATATCAAATGAACTGCACGATGAATGTACAGTTTGTGGCCAATTCTGAGGAGGCTCGGGTGGTGCATGATTGAACTTATAGTTTGTTGCCGTTATATCTCGAGAAGACACTTCCATATCCTCTGGTGCTCGGCTTAGGCTAATGTCATTGGTGGGATCAGCATCGATCATTGGTGAAATTTTGAAGGAGCGGTAGAGGTGGTGGTGGCAAGATGGCTCCATTTCTTTCGGATATTAGTATATCTCAGCTGAAAATGGTGTGATTTCGTTTTAGTTTTATATATTCCGCAGCTGATATACATCCTAGACGCAAGTCAGCAAGTGGCATCTTGGAAAAGGGCAGTCTTGGGCCTAGGGTGGGATTGTCGACCGCCCTAGGCCGTAACTATGTAAGGGCCCAACAAAAATATGACGACCTAATTAAAAAAATCATATAATTTCTTTTAAGCAATTTTTTCCTAGATGTAAATAGGATAGGGAAGAAGAGTATGAAGCTCACTCCTTGGCCAAACTGGAAGCTGCTAATGGAGCACTTGAAGACAAAGATAAAAATGATGATGATTACGTTCATGTCGAGAAGGATGAAGAACTGCTGGAAGATGCTGATGAGAATAGAACAACTAAGAGAGCTAGAAACCAAGTGATCCCATCTAATGGATCAAATCCTTCTATCCAGGGACCTTTCTTAGTTGTTAATGGAGGGGTGTTAATGAGACTGATGTTAACAATACAGAGCTGAACTCATGGATGTTCTTTGAATCTGTTGCAAATGATCCTAATGAAATACACACAAAGGTGGATACCATACTTAATCAAGAGGAGCTTGTTGTTGGGGTAACGATCTTCTTACATCCTACTCTCAAAAATCTTTCCGCAAATATTTATTTCAATAGTTGCTTTCATTTTCAATTTTCTTTTATTGTACTTGTTTGCTTTTATCAATCTTCTAGATATATAAAAATAAGAGTCATTGCTTGGAATTGTCGAGGATTCACTAGCAAAACCACTAGGATCATCTAAAAGACTTAGTGTATAGGTATGATCCGATATAATATTCATCTCGAAACCAAGATAGGAATTAAAAAAATGAAAAAACTTGTTAAACCATATAAATATCCTAATAGTAAACTCATATCTTCAATAGGATTAGAAGGGGGGACTTATTCTACTTTGGAAAGATGGTTTCCATTGTAATGTAGTTCATGCGAGTCTTGAATTTTTAATGTTTTAGTGCGGGATGATCCGTCAAAAACCGTAATTTACTCGTTAACATGCATGTATGGTTCTTCGTATCAACACAAAAAAGAGACCCAGTGGAACCATATTAAGAATTTGAGCAACACCGTACAACAAGCTGTGGGTAATTATTGGTGATTTAAATCTGGTTTTCAAAGATGAAGATAGAGTTCGAGTTTCCTCCGATCTTTTCGGTTCATATACCGCTTCAAACTCGCCGTCGCCTCTACCTCAAGAGATGCCACTTATGTCAACTTAATTTATGAAGCTGGATTAGAGGATCTTGGGTATACGAGAAGATCTTTCACATGGTCTAGCAACGTACATATGGAACGGGAGTTAGGCGGTCAAGAATTGATAGAGCTCTAGTTAACGGAGAATGGTTCATATATTTCTAGACTCTAAACTTCTTCATCTTCCTTAGTTGGGATCAGACCACTGCCCTATCATGTCGGACACCTCTTCTTCAAATGGAGATAATATAAGAAATTGGAAATATTTCCGGTGTTATGCGAAGGATGCTTCTCTCAAAGATGAAGTCGCAGCTGCTTGAGTCAAAGTGTTGAGGGTTCTCAAGCTTATCAATTCTCTAATAAGTTGATCACCACATTTGGAAATATCCAAAGTAACATATTCTTGTTGCACCAAAAATTGAATGATGTACAAAAAGCAGTTTCCAAACAGGTGATACAAATTCTCAAGTTCGGGAGATGGAAAACCAGATAGAGCATTGGCATCAAGTTCAAAATGACGGGGACAAAAAGCAAGGGATGAATTTTATCTTGAAATTGATAGAAATACAAGATATCACCATGCTAATGCAAATAGAAGACGCTCTCGGAACAACATTGTCTGCCTTAAAGGACGAACATGGGCGGTGTACAACAAGGAATGAACTCGAACAACTTCTCGGTAAATCACTACTGACTCTCTACATACCACCACTTCTCCTAGGAAGAATGCAACCATACTTCAATGTATCCCAACAAAAATTAATGATGCAGACAATGCGGACTTAATACGATACCAGATGATGCAGAGATTTACAAAGCTCTCAAAGATATGAAGTCATGGAAAGCACACGGGCCCGACGGGTTCCCACCGGGTTTTTTCAAAACCCATTGGGAGATTGTAGGAAAAGATGTGGTTGAAACAAGTGAAGGCAGTTCTTCCGTCACTGGATATATTCTTAAAAGTCTAAATAACACCAATGTCATACTCATTCCAAAAACGAAGAATAACCAATTTCCAGCGGACATGCGTCCAATTGCTCTATGCAACACATCGTACAAGATAATATCAAAGATTCTGTCTACTAGAATAAAGAAGGTGATGAGTAAAATCATCTCCCCTCTACAAGCATCATACGTACCTGGAGACAAATTTAAGATAATATTCACATAGCTCCAGAGATTATTCACACAATGAACAATAAAAAAGAAATCTCCAAACATCCGGCTTTGAAGCTTGATATGGCAAAGGCCTTCGGCTGTGCTCGAGTGGTCATTTTTTTTGGATGTTATGTTGCAGATGAGATTTTGTTAGAGCATTGCTCAGTCGAACTCGCATGCGTTGCTATCTCAAGCATGTTTGTCAATGTTAGTGATCAAAACTATAAGTCTTGATTTCTAGGCGCCTATTATAGCAAAAGGTCTCGGACTAGGATAGAAAGTGTAGTTGAGCTCAAGAACTCCATGGCAATCATCATACAAGACGAAAGACTACTTAAGAAACTGGTGGAACTTCATCGACTAAAAGATATGTGGAGAATTGAACTTATTTGTCACTCAAAAGTCTATTTACTCTATCTCCTATTCTTGAGACAAAAGTCGTTTTGTTATATAGACTTTCTTTATACACATTTGCTATTTCGAGCCGAGTTTAACTCTCCTATATATTTCTCGAAATATGTGTTGGTAAGCTTTCACTTTAGCCAAATTCATCTTTACCTAGTGACGAAAGTCATGTTATGTTTCAATCACTTTGAAATGGCTCTAACGAAAAATGGTATGTGAATAACGGCTATATAACGTTTCGAGAATGTTTCAATGATTGAAATGAGAGTTTAGATTACACAACCATTGGTAGGATATAAGCATTGTTGTGGAAACACATATATGTATAAGTCCTTATTCCTTGAACCAAAGTTTGCGAACTTTGTTGATCAAGAGAAACGTAATGTGGCGCAAACTCGCGCCCGCGAACCGGCGGAAGTTCTCGAATTCGAGAATTTCTGCCGGAATTTGTGCACTCCTTCGTGAGCTTAAGTCCACGAACCCGGCCCGCGAACTTGAGTAGGTTATATCTAAAACCGGTTGTTCTTGAACTCAGGTTTATATAAACTAAGGAATGCTTTTGCAAATCGTAGCTATAAAGTTCATGAACCGATTCGAGTGAATCAAACCGTTTTTGCTTCGATTGTGTCTTGTGTAGTTACATAAGATCTAAGCTATTGAACAACACTCCAACTAGTTCATTTGAGTCATTTGAACTAGTTATGGTGAAGAAGAGTATAGTTGATATGAAAGTAATCATATGGCTAACAATTTGGTTAACTATTGTTGAACCAACAAATGTTAATGTTTGGGAATGGTTCATAAACCCAAAATTGGACATTTCATTTGTGTGTAACAAGCTAAGATTTCGATCTAATGATTTGAGAAATATTAGCTTGAATGTAATCTGTTTTCATCTACTGGTGAATATTTAATGCTTTGTTACCAAGCTAACATTGATTGCAAACCCTGATTTGAAAGAATATATAAGGGAGAAATCTAGCAACTGGGAAACCTAATCCCCACACCTTACGTGTGATACTAGTTGCATAAGTTAGAGTCAAGTCTCCTTTAACCTTGGGTTTTCTTCTCTAAACCAAGGTTAACGACTTAAAGACTTCATTGGGATTGTGAAGCCAGGCTGACATTACTTTTCTTGTAGTTGTGTGATCTGATCTTGTTGTTTCTATCACGAGTACAATTGGAATAATTGGCTTGAGATTTATATCTCCGATAAGCAAGGTAGAAAAGAAATCACAAACACTTCGCCTCATCGTTTGTGATTCCCCGCAA
Source organism: Papaver armeniacum (assembly GCA_023531295.1). Taxonomy (NCBI): domain Eukaryota; kingdom Viridiplantae; phylum Streptophyta; class Magnoliopsida; order Ranunculales; family Papaveraceae; genus Papaver; species Papaver armeniacum. The sequence goes on from JAJJWW010004445.1 coordinate 71,099, forward strand.
TATCTTTTTTCGCTGCGTCTATTAAGATTATTGTGAGGTGATTGATAATACTAGGCTGTTCTTTGGGAATATAAGTCCGGGTTAATTATCAATTGGTTCTGTTCACCTTGATTTATCAAAAGACGGAACAAAAACTTGTAGGTATATTCATGGGAGACGGATTTATCTATTACCGTAGTTTTTTCTGTGTGATACAGATTTGTTTATTAAATTCTTCGACTTTGGGTCGTAACTCTTAGTTGTGGATGAGATCAGCTAAGGGAATCAAGTCGTAGCATCCCGTTTGGGATCAGAGGCGTAAGAGCATAATTGTACCTTGGATCAGTGTGAGATTGATTGGGGTTCAACTAAAGTCCAGACCAAAGTTAATTTGGAGTAGGCTAGAGTCTCAGTAGTTAATACAAAGATGTGTGTTCAATCTGGAATAGGTCCGGGTTTTTCGCATTTGCGGTTTCTCGTTAACAAAATTCGGTGTCTCTGTGTTATTTCTATTCCGCATTATATTTGTTTATATAATTGAAATCACAAAGTTGTGCGTTGTTCAATCAATTAGAATATCCAACCTTTTGGTTGTTGATTTAAATTGATTGACACTTGATATTGGTCTTTGGAACCATCCAAGTTATCTCTCTTTGATAAAGACTCGCATATTTCTATTTGCTTGAGTAAAGATCAAATCGAGAGACTCGAGATATAAACTCTTTGATATACTTTTCTCTAGATTGAGTCCGACTGTCTAGTTGATTCTCTAGAAAGTATATTGGAGTTTGTCCACACAGATTGCTAATCGAATTGGTGGGTGTGGTTGTTGTACCCCGCTTTTTCAATTGGTATCGGACAGAGGCAAACACGTTAAAGACCTTATAAGTCTGTGTTTGTAGTGATTTGACTCTATGGACAGAGGTGCTATCTCTATCAACGTATCACCATTCTTCGATGGCTCTAATTACTTATGGTGGAAAATTGATATGCAAGATTTTCTTTAAGCACGTGATTTTCAATCATGGGTATATGTTGTTAATGGCTATGATCCTCCCATTGTGGCAGTTGGAGATGTAAACATTCCCAAGAATATTGGTGAATACACCACTGCCGGCATACTTGTTGCAAAGCAAAATTTCGAAGTTTTGAATGCCATCATACATGCCATTACCCAAAATCTTGACACCATGTGTCAAATTGCACTAAGTCGCAAGAAGCTTGGGATATCTTAGAAACCGATTTTGAAGGTAATACTAGTGAAAAGGAAGCTAGGATTCAAAACCTTAATTCCGATTGGGAAAACTTTCGTATGGCGAGATGAAGAAACATTTGATGAGTTTAATCACAAAGTGTCTCAAATTGTTAATGCATCTTTTGCATTGGGTAAGATTCACTAGTGGAAAATGAGTTTTTTAAGTCTGTTTAGTTTTTATAGATAAGACTCCCCTAAGCTTTCTTTATATGGTCGGCTTCCAATAATGTTTTTTTATGACAAAAGCAAATCATGCTCCGTAATGACTTAATATAAGGGGTAAATTAGGAAATATAAAATATTCCACGTGGATTTGTAATAAGGCTGCCGAAGGAAATTGTTTATGTGGTCCCACATAAAGTAAGACCGCCAGAGAGACTAGTTTCTATAAAATATTCTAGAAACAAATCGCCTCGTTTGTATATCTTCTCTCATTTATCCTAAAAATAGTCTCACTCCTTTTTTTTTTTTTTTTCTTACTGGACGAGAAACACCAACCTCTCCATCTCCATATCCAATAGGCGGCCGAAACTAGACTAAGGGGAAGCAAAGTTTTGTTAGGGGTAGCAGGAAAGCAATATTAGGCTTAGAGTAAAAACTGGGCATGGAAATTTAGGCTTGGACGTCCAAAGGAAAGGGGTAGCAAGTGCACACCCTTGTTATACATTGGATCCGCCACTGTCCATATCCTCGATGAAACTAAAAATTGAACACCCTCTTCGGCAATAATGGTGAAACAGAAGAATCAACAAGAGAAATTGGACCCTTTTCTCCATTTACTTCATTCCTCCACAAAACCACAAGATAACGGCATTACTTTCTTTCTCACCTTCAAAATGAAAATCCCCATCTTGAACTATGTTCATCATCGTTAAATGAACTTTATACTTCATCTCCTCATGATCTCTCATCTTTCTAAAAAAACCCAAACTAATCTAATTTCAAAACCCCAATAATCTTTCAATTCCAGATCTATTCAAGGTCGTCAATTGATGAAAACCACAAAAGGAAAACCCTAGCTGGTGTTGGATTTCATTGTGTTATGGGTAATTCTCAGTATTACATCTACCAATAGCTAATTGCAGGGTAAGAAACACAAAAACAAAACCCTAATTTCTCTAGTTTCAGTTTTCTTTGTAACTGTAATTTATACTTCATTGATTTTTTTTATTTTTCCGCTGAAGCATATGGGTATGGTATTTGGGATGTGGCTATAGAGAAAGTGGGGAAAGAATAATTGATCGAGAAATTGTATGCTGAGCATATCTAGGTCAGGTTTGTTTCTACTACTTTCCCTTGATTTATTGATAGTGTTTGCCGAATTTGATGTTGTCTTGATGGATTTATCGTCTCATCTGAATTGATGAATCTTGTTTAACTTTTCAGGGATTTGAAATGGTTACTATAATGGATATATTAACTAGGGAGTCAACCTCAACTTCATTGTCTGCATAAGATTATTGGGAACGAGTGGTATTACTTAGTTTGTTTGTCCTTCACATTCAAATTGGTAAAGGGTATGTTTTAACTTGGATTTGGGTTCTTTAAAATTATGATTGACATAATGTTTTTACTTGATATCATTCCAACAAGATAAGTTCGTATTGTAGGATTTAGTAATTTGTCAAATGTACTTATTTAAATATCAAAATACTCTTGCATTACATATTGGTAGTCCTAGTTTTGTTATGACTAACGCTCATTTGCGTTACCAGCTTGCGAGGAAGAGTATCATCTGATCAACATAGTTGGCTTTATGATGCACATTGTGGAGACATCAATGTGTTCATTCAATCACTACATGCAAAGGTTAGTTTTCTCTGGATGGCTTATTGTTCTAATATTCAAATTTCAATTGAACTATTATATATGACCCAAAAGACTAACTTATTTCTCCAATGTGTCTAACTTCGTTCTGCCTTCTGGGTTGTTCGTCTACATGTGCTCGTATCTGTTTTGGATGGAGGTATGGAATGAAAGCTATTTTGTCGTTTAAATCATGATCAAGTCTTGAATGTTTTGAAAATTTGGTGTGTCTGCATTACTCTTTGCTAGTATTTATTATCCGTCTGAAATGATGAATCATTACTACTTGGATCAAGTATTTCCTTTCCCTATCCCAAGTCCCAACTTGTGTAACTCAAGGATTGGGTTCCTTAACTTCTCTTTTGTAATCTCTCGATCTCTGTCAATATCCAACATTCCTTTTGGTGGCTGCAGAACAAGGTCATAACTTTAACCCCCGATATGAAACTTCTTTGGTTATGCAACTAATGACAGTGTATTCATTCTACACATTTCCACTCTTGTGTTTTCTGTTTATTGTTAGTTTTCTTTAGTTTCCTGTTTATTGTATTCCATTCTCTTAAAGATTACTTATGTATTTTCTCTTGCAAGTGGACCTTGATTCTCGAATTTTGGTCGGAAAAAGTAGGATACAGGCCCAAGAATATTACGGATCATAATGAAGTATATCTTCCCTTTTATTTTTATGAGTTTTGAGTGATATATGTTTTTTTTTCCCCGTAAGTTCCTTTCCAAATTTATTTATAATATACAGTCTTCATTAGCTACCACGAAAAAAAATAGTCATTAATAAGAGATTCATTTCGATTAGGTGTGGTGGTATTGTCTAACTATGGCAAAGGAGGTGCTTGTTCTTCATGTAATGAGGTAGAATCGTTCAGATCGTTTTTCTCGAAAAGGCATAGTTAGGTTCATTATGCTGCTTTCGAGACACGATTAATTGTTTTTGTTGGCGTGTTTCTAGATTCCTTCCACATTGTCTTCTGTCGATGCCCTTGAAAGGTACACCCGGCTTTCCAAGTGATCCCCTTCGCGTAACTAGCAAACCTGGCGTTTTGTTCGTTGATATACATCCATCCGAGGTACAACTATATGCTTCCCTAGTGCCATGGTATTATGATTGCGGTAGTAACTCGTTTATGGACCTTAACTAATGTCTTGTACGCGTGTCTGTAATTTGAACCACATTATGTGCTAACATCATTACCTGTTGCATCTCGTTGGGGTTACATTTCATTTTAATAATTTTATTCATTAAGTTAAGCGTTAACCAATGTAAGATAACTCTTTAAGGCAGCTAATTTGCCTTTTTTGACTTGTGCTTTTACTTGTCCGCCATAGGTCGTTCATTTTGTCTCTCCCGGTATTTGACTCTCACAGTTGTCTTGTTTTCTTCTGAACGGCTCTCTGTTTGTCGCACTCCCAATCATCAGCGACATCCGAAAGGTAATGGTGCTATTAAATATATGAAGCTACTTTTAAATAAATGTCGGTCATCATTTCAAATTTCAATTTTGTTTGCTATTGTGGCATGTGGTGCCTGCCCCAACTTGTTTGGGAATGAAATCTTGGTTATTGTTATATGTAAAAGGTTGATGCTTCTTTGAGATAATGAACTATTTTTCGATACTACATTAGTTGAAGCCGATGAGACAATCACACTATTTTTGCAATCATAATGGTAGTTTATTTGCATTTAGTTATTTCTTTGTTAATCACTACAAAAACTTGTTTAATCTTTATTAGTTTGCATCTAGTTGTCTCTTTGTTAATCTTCACTGGATATTTATGACTTATTTTGTGCTTTCGGGGATATGAAAATACGGTAGCAAGCTAATTGACCTATTACTTTCTCGACATGAAACCAAGTGCGAGAAGCTTCCTATTTCAATCACAGGCATTCCTATTCTTCAAAGACACCACCCGACAAGAACTAGAACTATGGAGAAGCATTATGGTTACGTAAAATTTCGCTAATGTTGGCTTGGTAGTTCTTCTTCTTTAGTGATTTGCTTTTTAGATTTTTGTATGTTTAGTAAATTATTTTCAGATTTGGAACGATTGTAGTTTGTTATTGTAAAATGAAATCCATGTGTTTACCGAATTTTTCAGATTTAGAACTCGAGTTATTGTAATTTGTTGGGATTGTACAATGAATTTAGTAAATATAAGGTTAATTCAATTTCGATTTCTTAATTTGTTTAAATCATAATTTATTTCAAACTAAAGATTCAGTTGAAACAATTTTTTTTTTTTTTTTTTTTTTTTTTTTTTTTTGAATTAATGAAACAAATCCCGCTTCCACCAGTTCTTGTTTATTGGCTGTTCCAAGCAGCAGTAATTTGAAAAAATCAAAGAATCTCAAAAAATGAGACGTTTTGAGAAATAAGACTACAATCTTAGGGCTCCCAAGCGATCCTTTTTAGAGGTTTTAAGTGTTTTTACGGCAGACTTTTTATTTGCATTTTCCACTAGTGATTAATCCTGAAAAGGACATTGTGATGAAAATTCTCGGATCGTTTGCCATCCGGGATACGATTCTAAGAAGCATGCCATCGTTGAGGGAAATAACCTTGATACACTATCCCGAAATACCCTAGCCGGAAAGTTGAAAATTTTCGATCTTGAACTTGAACAAAGAAAGAAACGTCATCTTTTTAGCAATCGTGTTCTGCATCGACCGTAAGTCTCGGCGTTCTCAATTGACCGACAAAAGGAATGAGAATTGCTTTAATTCAACTCATATCTGTTTATACAATGACTTAAGAAATCTCTTAGACAGATAAAAGAAAGCCTCAGTCAATCAATAAAAAGGTTCAAAAACTATGTTAACAATTCCAGTTTCATGTGCTATAGAAGTATTCACAATACTTTCAACCTCCCGATCTGAGAGACAAGTGAGATAACGAAAGCATGGATGGCTACTCTTGACTACTCGTCCAGGATGATGTCTATGATGGTTCTCTTAATCTCTTTCTCGATAATCATGTTCTGTCCTCCCAATGATCCCGACTGTTCCACAATAAACAATCTTACTTCTCAAATACTTCATCTTGAAAAGGAAGTCTTAATTAAAAGAATTGAAAACTGGAATACCAACTGTCTAATTTAAAATAGGAGTTGATCAATCGTGATTCTTACAAAACATATCGAACTTCTTCGACTATGAATTGTCAAGAAATTCCTCCTAATTCTATATCATCCTTAAGCCACCTTGACAACAAGGATCATATAGAAAATCACAAGAATTTAACTATTCATGTCTCCTCACATATTCATCGGGATAATCATAAAACTGTGGCACTTTGGAGAAGAGAAAGTTCGCCTCTGTCAAACGTTTTTTGCAGAAGAGGAAAAAGAAATCTCATACAAAACCCTCATCCTTTGTAAAAGAGGTTTCCAATAGAGTGCATAGTTTACGAAAGTCAACAATCAAGGTATTCAAATATGTGCTAAAAGAAAGAAAGAATGATGAAGATAACTCTTCTTTCTTAAAAGCAAAACAGAACACAAGGGATATCACATATTACATACCCTCAAAAGAAGCTAACCAATTCTTCTGAGAATTGGAACAACTACTGATTTGTAATACTATATTGATGATTTTTGTTTATCCCTCGTGAAAAAAATCATAATCTTCAAGAGGGTTGTGATGAAAGTTTTCTGTTATTTAGCCTAGATTTTTGTTTACTCAAACGTTTTTGGTTAATGATCTTTTCTCGAGGATATTTTTAGGGTTTTGGTCAAGGTCATTTTTGATATTTATATCCTATCTTGATTGCTTTTAAAATGAAGTCTTTCTCCTTAGCATAAACATTTCTTCTATCTTCTCTATCATGTCTTCTTCAAGTCTTTCAAGTAAAAGAAGGTGATGTTTGGACTGTTTCTCCTTCCTCTAAGAAGATACGATTCGATTCCTCCGATAATATGATGAGCCCCGATATTCACTTCGGTTCCTCTCTCGGGACGAGAACATCTTTGTCTCTCGGTTTATAAGCTCTCTTTAACCATGAATCTCGTCTTAGAACAAGTTCGTGCCCTAAAAGGTGAACTTGAAGCTTCTTCTAAGAAACTCAAGAAAAGATGGATCATCTGGAATCAAGGATTGATTTGATTGAAGAAGAGCTTGATGAATACGAGAGTTTGAGAAGAGTACTAAAAGTAAGTGAAATGCTTTATAGGAGTTTTGCCTAGTAAATCTTCTATTTTTCTGTTTTTGTTTAAAAGAATAACTAGAGTTTGGAATAGCCATTCACTACACCAAATTCTGGGATAAGAAACAGAACTGCATGTTACTAAACGGGTTGTAACGACCCGCTTTTGCAAAAGTGGGTGTTACATTTTTTTGGGTGGCTTTGTGGCCACATACGAAATTTTTTTGTAACGGCCCTCAAACAGGCTTGAGCCGTTACGCAATTTGCCACGTGGTAATGTGACTCATGGGCATAATTGTTTTTGCAATGAGCCGTTGTATGACTTAGAGTCCGTTACGAACTTTTATGTAACAAAGAAAAATTATCGCGGTCAACCTTGACTGGTCAAAATTTGTCAATTCAAGGTTGACCGTGATAGAATGTTTCTACGAAATATACTGGGACCAATTTTTTTAACCTCGCATGAACCTTTCATTCGGTTTAATCATACAATATCACCCATTCAATAACCATAATTTCTTCTATTCTTTCTACATTCATTCAAGCGGTTTAGAACTTGGGAGAGTACCAAAATTCTTCTAAGTATCAAATTCTAAGTTACAAAATTTACTAAGTTCATTGAAACTTCCTACATAGAAACTTACAAATTTCATAGAAACTACCTACATAGAACTTAGGAGAGTACCACTAATGACTTCTTTATTCTCCAACCTTTCTCGATCTCATAACAAGAGCATCATTAATTTAACTCGCAAAACCGAAAAATGACAAACAATGGTTATATACTATAAGGGAATGCACTCAAACATCATTCAGCTAGCTAGTTATAGTACTAATTATCCATGTTTAAACACTCCATCCAATAATAGTAAAATTTTCATAAAAATAGAAGTAGATTCACCTGATTAGTTAAAGAATCAGAAGTAGTCCCACCAAAGCCTTCCAAATGGCCCGAAATACAAGACCATGTAAAATTAGGTATGACATTAGTATCCTATTATAAACATATTGAGATGTCCCCATCAGTTTCAAAACCAACAATATGGAATTTAAGCAAATTACAGGCAGAGAAACCAGCTTTACCTCTTGTCCATCAGGGCCAACTTCTTTGACTTCACGGGTGAGGGAATCAAGAATGGTATCAGGATCAGCCACGATCAACTTGAATGCCTAGTAAACAATAAAATATCAGATTAAACTACACCAAATCTATATAGACTCCGGGATACATTGCATTGATAAAATTGAACACTTAAGTAGCTAAGTCGAAATATATAGAGAGATGCAATTCTAAGTAGACTCAACCATCTCATGTGTAAGGATTAACACAGAAAGGACACAAAGAGTATTATACGAGATCAATTCTAAGTAGCCTCAAATTCTCCGTAAACTTTAGAGGGATAATAGGGTAAGTTATCACTTTTCATCGTTTGGAACAACAATATGGTCCGCACCTTGACCGAATGACAATGATTCTCTTGTGCTCGATATCTTGGGAAATGAGAAATCTACAAAGCAATCTTCTCATGATTCATACCCAAACACAAAACCTAAACCAGATAAATATACCACCATTCAACACATTAAAGCAACATTTCAACCAAGAAAACAAGCAACAAAATAGTCAAAATGTCACTACCAGTTGGGCATCGCCTATTCTTTGCTTTTGCAACACTTCATGTATTAGTTCTTAATCTTTGTATTTCCCAACATCTAACCTGTAATTTCCATCAATACAGCCCAAATTTGAGCCTTCACTCGTTCATTATTTAACAAAACCACACAAACATTAAAACTTAAGGGTAATTTAAATCGAAAAACCAAAATAAACCTGATTATCCCATGAAGTAGCAACAATATAGTTGCCTTTAGAACTAAAACATTGACTGGATATAGAATCTGTAGGTGGTTGAACAACCTACAAAATCAAAACATCGAACACACAGTATCATACTTCACCATCATCCATAAATACAAACCAAAATAACAACAATAAAAAGGATTATTAGAAAATAAATTACCTCATATGAATTTTTAGGGTTTTGATTGGTAAGTCCATCGATGCCAGACATTATGTTAACCTATGCTTCAGAATCAACTTAACCCCTTACAGAACCACCTCCCCCTGAAGCTGTTGCAACTCCACCCGCAGAACACCAAGCCTCAAATACCAACACTACTACCAGCCACACTAAAACATACAAAAAAAGAAAAAAAAATACAAAAACAGCATTATTAAGTACCCGTAGATCCACATATCTAAACCCCAAATCGGCAGGGAAAAAATAAAAAATAAAAAACCTAAATTAAGAAATTGAAATTAGAGGATGCAATAATGTTTGAACATAAACATAATAATCCAGGGATAATAGGGTAAGTTGTCACCTTTCCATGGCTTGCAACAACAACAGGTTCTGCACCTTGATTGAATGACAATAATTCTTTTACGGTGTGATACCAGTCCTCTCAGGATCTCACCATTCATACTTGTTGCACCATTAAACAACTGCACTAGACTCTGATCCGTGAAAACACTTCAACACCTAATTACTTCCTGCAAACAATGATAACTTACATTAGCAAGTCTTCAAAGAAGTGGAAATGAGCATGATAGAAGGAAACAAACCATGGAATAAAAGGTACTGATGGTGATTGAAGACATGATAAGTACCCAAATAGTATTATTCTATATAAAAGTTCTCCTCCTCAGCATAAACTGAAGAACAACAGAATAAAATCTAGTAAGTTCCAGCATAAGGATGAAGATGAAGCATATAAACACCGAGGTATAGAACTCTTAAGTATAAGTTAAGGACCACTCAAATAATGGATGCACAAGTAGAATCTCACTGAAAGAAAAGGTACAAAAGAAGTATTAGTCACCACATGGTCAGGGCACTCAAATTTCCAGGCTTTTCACATGCCTACCGACAAAACTCCTATATTAGCCCCTTGCAAATCATAATATACTTATTGGTTGTCTTCATACTTTCTCATAGTTCTTTTATTTTTCTCCTTGCGCAAGAATTGTGTCTATTCAATACGTACATCACCAAAAGCATAATCAACATACCACTTTAACTATACAAAACGCGCGTAAGGTAACATTTTAGTGGTTTTGCAGTTAAGAATTATTATATTTCAACTTAAGATCCTAAAACCGGTTGCACAAACGCTAGATTTACATACTGACTCATATATGTCAGATGGATTACCACATAATAATACTAACTTTGCAATGGTGCAAAGAAAGAAAACAAATACCTTAAGGACACCGTAATATCCTCCAAAAATAATCCCCTCTTCAACAAAGATCAAGGCACGCTTGGTGCCGAGGCATATTGGAGCATTCCTCTTAGCCTGTTCTCTTGCATCTTGAATTAATTTACGTGATTGACCCAAAGAACCAAGCTTATCATTCCTTTGAAGAGAAGATATCCAAGGTTTACGATCTCTCGGCAATGTCTAAAGCCCAGCGCCTTTTGCTCGCTTGTCAAAGAACTCCTCTTTAGATACAATGGCATCAATAAGTCCAAGCTTGTTCCCTTCTTCAGACATGAAACTTTGATGTCTACAATTTCAATACCACTTAATCAGCATCAAGATACTCAAAAATGAAGCAAATGGACTATAGAACAAGGACAATCAAGAAATGTCAAGAAAATTCATCGAACATAGACTTACCAACATCATTTCAATAGCCTTTGGTGTCCCTACCTGACCTTGGAAGTCGTTGAGTTCCTAAAAAATATCAATTAGTTTCTTTGGTGAGTACAAGAGATATGACACGAAATGGCCTAACTTAATTCAAAACAGCAGGCTTTATATTCAAAATCAAATAGATCAATTACCTCCAAATCCGGGATAACACCAAGTGTAAGCTCGGCAAGCCAAGCTAGAACTTTAGGTGTTGAAATACGCGCATGGCATCCCTATTACAATCAAACAGACAGAGTTAACAATTGAATCTAGCACTATATTTGTTGGAAATTAGAACTTAAGAAGGAGAATTCACACATCCATGCTTAGTAGAAATCACTCACCATTGTCAATTATAAACCACCTCCAAGTACAAGCCCTTCAATAGCAACCACCGATGGCTTTTTGGTATCTGGTCCAATAAAAATACAATTTAATCGCACAAAGATTTCTTATGAAGATCAACAGAGGGTTCTATTTTTGGTCAAATAAATAATTATGAATTATATTTAACCTTCGATTGTGTTGCACACAAGTTCAGCATACGTCGTGGAGCTTAAATAGATCTCCGCCAGGAAAAACAAAAACCGATAAGAAATCGACAATTGGGTTTTAGTAGAAATCGATTATAATGTGATACCAAGTAGAGCAAGTTATTCATGTGCATATACCAGTTTGATGAACAAGCCCAAAAACATTGATGTCGAAACCATTTAAAATCGCCCCGCCTCACCTTTCAAGGAATAAGCGCAAGTATATTAGAGATGAAAATGTAAAGAAACCGAGAATAGCAATATCCATTAACACATAAAGAACACCCCAATCTAAAAGGAACAAGATGACATTCAAGTAAAATGAAAATTAAAGGCACAATAACAAAGTAAATCTCTCATAGATCAACAAATTATATGAAATTCTTCGATGCTATCAATCGAGATCAATTAGTGCTTCTATCATGTAATCACACATTCGTGAGATGACATCTTAGACAAAAACAATGTAATATCTTCGAGGGACAACATGACAAATTAAAACCGCGAACAAAAATAATATCTTCTATCAATCTTAAACACCAGCAATGTTTTGCATACCACCACTGTAGAGTATACCTGCTAACAGAAACAAGCTTATGACTCTCATAGTCATTATTGAATAGGTCTGGTGGTTATGGCACTGGCTTTGATTACAGTTATGCTAATTAGGATGAGAAAATTCATTAATTTCAAAATAGATATAAAAATTTATCTAGTTTTGAGGATTTCTATACCCTAACATCAATTTCAAAGTACAATCAAAATACCCAATATGCATAATACAAACAAAACAACAAACCCCATTATTAGCGACTTACTATTAAAAGCAAACCTCATTCGATCAAAGCGGGATGAAATTGAGGAAGAACACCATCGTAACAAAGCACATTCGAGGCATTATCCATAAGAAACCCATTGCAACACTGCAGAACACCATTCTACTTTCTTCTCAGGACAAATCACCATCAATCTCATTCACTTGCATACAATCAACACAGAAACCCATGTAAACAATCCATTTGCAGTACCCATTAACTCCATCTCACCATTTTCCTGTAAACCTAATACATTCATCTAGTCTTCTTATGTAGTTTCTCAGTCAACAAAACCACCAATACTATCAATAATTCATGCACTTTGTGACTCCATTCTTTCTCTATTGCATCAACTCATTCATCTACAATTTGTTGTTCAAACCTTCTCCAACACCAACACCAAGAACCCGCAATCTCACTGCATCTAAATCACCAAACCCTAGATGTCAATTCTTCCGACATTTCGTCACCAATATCTCAAAACCTAATTCGACAAAACCCAATCACCAAACCCTAGATGTCAATTCATCTGGCGCACCATCGATTCAGATTAGTCATAAAATAGAGATTGAAACCCTAATTTCTACTTTCTCTATCTCGCTTTGTACAAGAAAATCAGATATTAATAAAAGAGAAGGAGGAGATAAAACGGAAAAGAAGAGAAGAGAAAGAGGTTTGATCGAGAGATCGATGGAAGAAACTGAGAAGGTAAAGAGGATATCTTTTCGCCTCTCTGGTTTGAGATTTTCGACCAAAGAAGAAGGAAATGAAAGATACGACTCGGGGTTAGATAGAAATTTATGATTGAGACGCATCTCGAGAATAAAATGAAGGGTAGAGATATTAGTTTAGGCATAAACGGTGCGAGATGAAACCTTGGTGTGAATGGCATGCGCACATTCTAAAGGTGTTACCACCTGGTGTGACCAAGCGTGTGATCAGCACGCCTAAAAAAATTTAAAACGGCTTAGCTGTTATTTAATTTTAAAAAATTAGTAACGGCTTCAGCCTGTTACGAATCTTTTAGACGGAAATTCGTAACGCCCATAAGCCGTTGTTAATTCTTCTACGAATCCGGGAATTTGGTGTAGTGATTATTGTGATTACACATAGCTATGTCCAACGTTTTCATCTTCATGTCTTTAGATTTATTGGTTTAAATTCTAAGTTTGTTTGGAAGATGATTTTTGCAGTATTAATCTTTATGGTTTTATATATTACAATTGTTTATGGGATATGTATGTTTGTGTCCGTGAACTATGATTGTCCCATATCTTGTCAAAAGTAAAGTCTTTTGTAAATCGATATTCTTATGTTGATAAAGGAATGAATGGACTTTTGACAAATACAAAAGTTAAGCCTATATTGTCAATTTTTGATGGAAGATAGGTTAAAATCTTTTGTTTTCAAGGATTATGTCTATTGTATGTCATTGAGCAAATGGTGATGGAAAATAGAATGAATCCTTGTGTATTCAGCAGTAATTAATCTTCCCTGATCCATTTTTTTTGTATTACTGTGAGGCTCCGTAATGTGTTTTATATTGAGCACTAAACAATCAAAGTTTATTATTTTTATGATTAGCTTTGTTGTTGTTCCATAAGGTACTTCATGTCGAGCATTATTGAACTAAATTAATCATCTTGTTTGATTATTTAGTTATTACTCCATAAGTCTTTTTATGTTTGAGCATTTTCGACTGGGTTGATTATTTTCATGATTAACTTATTCATTGCTCCATAGATTCTCTTATGTGAGTATTACCAATTAAATTGATTACTTTTGTGATTAGTTTGGTTGTGTATTTCGATTAAATTAATCATAGGTTCTCTTGTGGTTAATTTAATTAAGTATTTTGGATTCAAATTCATACTTGTATGAGATTTGTAATGTCCAATGAAATCATTATTTTCTTTCGAAATTAAGGTCGCTCTTGTTGTTCTTTCGGGAATGACATATTATGGGGGAGATTTCTTTTTGAACTTGTGCTCAATTGCCAAATATTTGTGGGGAGTGCGGTTCTGGAATATTATAGGGGTTATCTTGTATCTTTAAACTCCTTGATGAATGCATTTAGCTTCGGCTTTATGATTGCATCTAAATAAGATGACGTGTGTTTCTTTCTTTTGGTCATGAAATGTCTCTTTCGGAAATTTCATTAGAATCCCGTTCTTGTACCATTGCCAATTTTATTGACAAAGAATTAATATGTAGTTCACACTACAAATACATATGGTTTTCGGATCATTATGTAAGAGGGAGTGGTTTCCATGTGAGATGGCGTATTGATTAAGGGGGGGTGATACATATCACCATAGTATTATTGTTGAAGTTGTGATACAATTGGACTTTGACGCCTGTGTAATGATATCTTTGGACACTCTGTGATAACAATGATTGAGAACTATTGTTTTCTTATTGTTATATCTACGGAGGCACATGCAAGGGTGGGTGTGTAATTGCCCACCCTTAGTTGCCAAACTGCTCTACTAAGTAACAATTTCTCTAGGGCCAAAATTGAAATATTAACTTTTGCACCCTATAGAAATGACTTTGCCCCCTTTAGAAAGCTCACCTATGTTGAAGCTAAACAAAAATTGAAAATTCCATTATCTACGAGTTGTGCACACTTCAAAAAACATCCACGAAGGCATGAATTGAAGACAGATTGGATCACCGATCATTCTTCAAGAAGAATTTGTAGGATATTTAGACCAACTCACTAATTAACAAGCTAGGGTTAACAGTTTTTGAAGTTTTTGGAGTGAATATCATCATGAGGTAGGGTTCGTTTTATGAAATTTCTTTTGGAGTGCATATCATGTGTAATGGAAAAAAAATTGATTTTTTTCGTGTACGGTGTGTTGTTTGGATTGCCCACCCTCTTTCGTAATCCGGCTCCGCCCCCGTTTGAATACTAGCGAAGCAAAAGCACCTTCAAGGAATCAAAATTATCAAGAATCTCTCGTATCACAGAAAAGTCTGTAATAGATAAATCCGTCTCCCATGAATATACCTACAAGTTTTTGTTTCTTCTTTTGATAAATCAAGGTGAACATGAACAAATTGATAACCAGGACTTATATTCCCTAAGAAAAGCCTAGTATTATCAATCACCTCACAATAATCTTACTCGACGCAATGAAAAAATATTGCGGAATCACAAACGATGAGACGAAGTGTTTGTGATTTCTTTTCTATCTTGCCTATCGAGAGATATAAATCTCAAGCCAATTATTCCAATTGTACTGCACGATAGAAACAACAAAATCATAACACACAACTACAAGAAAAGTAGTATCGTTAAGCTTCACAATCCAAATGAAGTCTTTAAGTCGTTAACCCGGTTTAGAGAAGAAAAACCAAGGTTAAAGGAGAATCGACTCTAGATTATGCCACTAGTATCACACGTAAGGTGTGGGGATTAGGTTTCAGTTGCTAGAGTCCTCCTTATATAGTCTTTCAAATCAGGGTTTGCAATCAATGTTAGCTTGGTAACAAAGCATTCAATATTCCTTAACAAAGCATTTAATTGATTAACACCTTCAAGGAATCAAAATTCTTCAAGGTGCCCCTCCTATATCCCATTTATTCTTCGCGGATGATTGCCTTTTATTCATAAATGCCGATATGCATAATTTTAATAATCTTCTTGATATCGTCAAAGAGTTTGGACAAGCTTCAGGACAATTTGTTAATTTCAAACAAATCCAGCGTCTACTACGGTGTTCACGTACACGACGAGATTCTCGAATGCTAACTAAAAGGCCGAAAGTTCCAAGAATGGCTTCAAATGAGAGGTATTTAGGTCTTCCACTCTTAATTGGAAAGAAAAAGATTGATTGTTTCACAGGCTTGGTCGATAGAGTGAAAGGCATACTATCAAAATGGAATGGTGAATCCATGTCTCAAAGTTGTAAGTCTTTGATTATAAGGACAGTTACCAACACTATACCATCCTACTCCATGAATTGCCTCCAAATTCCAGTGGAGATCATTAAACAAACCGATAGTCTGCAAAGAGACTTTTGGTGGGGTTTCACGGAGAGAAGAGGTACATACATAACTTCATGGTAAATACTTGGACTTCATAAAGACCTTGGTGGACAGGGTTTTCAAATCTGAAGGTTTTAAATCAAGCACTCCTTGTTAAAGCAACATGGAGAATGCCATTAATCCAGAGGAGCCGTGGGTTAAATCAATGCAAGCTAAATACTTCCCATATATACTTATATTCTTCATGCAAACTTCAAAACAAATTGTTCGTGGGCATGGAAGGGTCTGCAAAAGCAACAATCGATGGAGGTTAGGTAAAGGCACCAAAATTAAGATTTTGTTAGACGTATGGATCATAGGAATGAATGAGCCACCAGTCCCAAGACAGGTGTGGAGCAAAGTGAAGATTATATATGGGTTCAAGAGATGATTATTCAAGAAGACAATCAATGGAATTTCGTGTTAGTGGAACATCTTTTTGAGCCAGAAATAGCTAGTCTAATCTTACAGATGAGAATCCCTTCAGCTACTGAAGATAAACTAATCTGGAATCTCACGAGAAACGAAATATATTAGTCTCAAATCAGCTTATAATAAGCTTCATGAAATCAGTTTGGGAGATACTGAAGTTTCTCAGTTTATCCGAAACACAGATATTAAATGGAAGGAGCCGTGTCCCATAAATTTGGCCTAGAGTCAAACATTTTTTTTGAAATGCTTATCGATATTCTACCTACAAATGTTCGCCTCTCTCGTTCATGCGGCTACATAAACAATTCTTGTCCCTTATGCAATCAAGAGGATGAAGAGACTATGCACATTTGTTCAACCTGTCCTTTCTCAAGAGCGGTTTGGAAGCTTATCCCGTGAGGATCAAGCATGCCACCGGAGTTCACAATGATATCTCGTCTGTCTTTGAAGATTGGATGACAAAGAGATCAACACACCACTCAAATCATAGTTGGCTAAATTTGGCAATGATAGTCTCCGGTCTATATGGACCCAACTATTTGTGAAGTTCATTTTCTAAAAAGAAGGCAAACTCGGGCCGTAGAAAGAAGGCAATAAATTTTGGTAGCTACTTGAGGTCCGAGTACAAGGAGTCATTTAGAGTAAACATTATGCATCATAATACATCTACATGCATTGCATTGGAACCCCCGCACCTCCATACTTTAAAATAAACTGTGACACTTCATTTGATAAGAATACAGGACTAATAGGTATTGCACTTGTGTTGCGTGATTTTGAAGACAATTGGGGATGCTCGCTAAATGCTATGCAGGAGTGAAGGATTCTGAACATGCGGAATGTCTGGAGTTTTTGGAAGCTGTCAAATGGAGCATCGACCTGCATCATACACATGTAGTTTTGGAAACACATCAACAAGGAATTGAAAGCTAAATAATGAAGCAAGCACCGGTGATAGCTTGGAGAAATGAAGACATTCTATTTGATGCCATAGATTATCCGAAAAAAAACATCCCCAAAGGGGAGTGTCATTTGTTCCTAGAATATGTAATAAACCCGCCGATACTTTAGCAAAATTCCAACAGAAATATAGAGTCACTAGAATTTGGATGGATAATCCACCAAATATCATTGAGAGTCATTTGATTACGTTGACAATGTAACTTTTCCCAATCAATAAATTCCACATCTTTGGCATCAAAAAAAAAAAAAGGGATAGGGAAGTTCGAAAATGGAAGATGGTTTAGTAATGCTAACTTTTACAAATTTTTTTGTATATACCCACGGAAAGTATTTCTTCAACCCTTAAAAATTATTCTCTGTAGTCCCAGATTATCAAAATTACAAAGTTATTATAAATCACAGACTTTTATTTTTTTTATTTTCTAAACATTTTGCAACACGAGTAGTATAGTAATTCACTATTCTTAACAATAGGACCAAGGCTGACTTCTTGGTTCATCATGCGATTGCTTCAGGTTTACATACAACTGCATTGATCTTAGTAAAAAAGGTGTTTTAGATGCACGTGTTTCCAAGTTAATGCCTAACTTTTCTCGTCGGAGCACTTTGATCCCGCTTCAGCTTAGCTCGAGGACCGGGGAAGGGCAGAGAGAAAGCCCAACCTACAAGTTATTAGAAGGCCGAGTCACCAACTCCATCTCG
>JAJJWW010004447.1:0-90715 GCA_023531295.1 Papaver armeniacum
AAAGCGATCTTCACATCAGCCATCCAACGGTGATACTCAAGTCCATCTATGCCCAACTGTGCAAATTCTTGTCGGATATATTCCTTCTTGCTCATCTACATAAGGCAAGGTTAAAGGACATTAGTATGACTGATTCCGGTACTTTGTTCCTAAAGGCCAAGTTTCTTAATGGCCAATGGGTGAGAAACCAAAATTCTTTATGGTTCTTAAAAGTATCTCAATTGAGTCAAAATCCAATGATGACAAAGCCCCTATTAACGGAAAGTTTAAAGACAAGAAAAAATAAAGAAAAATAATACTAATAATAAACAAAATATTTAGGAAATGCACAAACCAAAGAAAGTGTAATAATTATGACATTTATGCTCATATAAAATTAATGCAAGACGAGAGACACACGTTACATTTAGGTGAATTAAGGGAAACATGAATACACAAACAATAAAAACAGATCCATACGTTACACGCATAGCTTAAAAGGTTTTATTATAACTTTTCAAAATCGGACATCACGAACTGACATGAAATGGATTTATAAAATAATATATATAATCACAATCAAGTACATGGATGGATGATACAAAATCGTAGGGTTGGGTCACAATCATCATAATATATAAAAAAATACATGTCAAAACATGTGATGTTAACATAACATAAAGGTGCAATCATGTGAATAGTCATGGGTTAAACTAGGTAAAAGATCCAAGGACATCATTCAATACCGTATGTATTTAGTAAAATAATATAGATATACGAGGCATCGGTCAATATTAGTTAACTGCGTGCATCAATCAATTATGTCAGGACAAAAAAAAAAAAACACCACAAAATCAAATATAATATTATATATGTGTCAATCGATGAAACCAACACTAACTAATCTCTTATACATACTTAATAAAAGCAACAATATAATATATAATAATACTTAATAAGGAAAAAAAAATACTAATAATAGACAAAGAAAAGGTGATGATTTCATTAATCCATTCAAACGTACATGCCATACCCAATCAAATCAGCCAAACGCGTTTTTTTTTTTTAAATCATACAATATTCATAGAGATCAAAACATGATAAAGAATTTGCAATCTAATCACAGGACGTAAAGACAAGTTGACGACTATCTTTTAGATCTGAGGAGAACTATCTTTTTTTTTCATTTTCAAAAACGAAAGAAAGAATACAGTAATAAAATAATTTCACTTCAAAGCCCTATAGACAAGTTTTGGCAGATCCAATTCATATCTACAAACGTAATGGAATAAATAAAATGAAGAGGTGGGTTTAGGTGTACCTTTCCGATTGATTGAAAACAACAAATAACATAAGATAGGTACTAAAAATCCTGGACTATGATGGAGCTTTCTTGAGAGAACTTTGGCTTTGATTTGATGGAGAAGTACAAGACTAATCTAAAAAAAAATCTTAGCGGCGGGGGTTAGAGCTCGTTGCTGATGACGTATTGGAGTAAGAATAAGAACAGATTGGAAAAAGAGAGAAGAGCTTTTTCATTAACAGAGAGAAGAACCCCATTACATAGGTTTAGTGTTCTATTTATACAAGAGTAAATGGAAAACCCTAGTATACTATTGGACCGCACATATCCATGGGCCATAGGCCCTATAACAAATTTAACACAAAATTGATTCAAGATATGAGAAAATAACCAAGACACTGATTCCACTATTACACATGAATGAATAACAATAAATAACCCAAAACTCTAATTATCTTTTAAATTCCTTGTTTCTTAATTCACAAATAATCGACAAATTCTCAAAATTAATTGTATCCCTAAGCATAGATTATCTTAATACAAAGCATAACCTATCTAATTGAATCACAACTAATGAAAAGAATTTTGCGAAACGATTTAAAACTCAAAAGCAAGTGATTGAGTGAATTATAATTTATAAATTAGAGTAAATAGAATAGTTACCACTTATTCATGCATAAATAGCTTCCTCATTGCCTTGGTTATGGGAGAATTAGCCGCTCATCATGTTGGAAACACGCTCAAAATTCATTATTATTGCTCAAAGGGTGTTTACAAAGATGGAATGGAGAATAAGATGAAAATCGCGTGTTTGCAACGATTATAAATGTTGCAAACACTGTTACAAAGAGGGTTGAAACTGTTACTGATTTTAAGTCTGCCTCCGTATTACAACGCTCGGTTAAGTGTCTCTGTTACTGTAGAAGAACGACTGCCTCTGGTGGTCTGTTCTTCACGTTCTTCAGAGATGCAGCAGCAGAAAATGGCCGTCTCTGCAACTTTGATTTTTTTGCTCTTCTCGCGTTCTAAAACCTCCCAAACTCTCTGTCCGTCTTCTATATGCTCCCACAGGCCTTTTTATACTTGACAGCGATCAAATATCCCCTCATAACTGCTCCAAATCTTTTCTTTTACTCGGTGATATTTTCATGCAAGATACGGAGATAATTTTCTATTTTTAACTATTTCACGCATCCGCATGGCCGAATTTCTCCACAAACATTTCTTACGCGTCTCCATGAAGTCAACACGCCGTATACACACGAAATCCTTCCAAAGATAACAAGAAAATCCGAGAATATCTTCCACGTATATATGGTTCCCCTGTTTTCTTCTGGGAATTAAGATTGACCAATTTGGATTGAAAAGAAGACCCATACAGTCATTTTAGGCCCAAAGGAATATACCCAATGATTTTCGGCCTTTGAATCTCCTTCTAGTGCTCCCAAAATCACAACACCCGATCCGCTGTGCGTGACCATTTTTTTTTCCCGCCAAATTTCATTTTCAAACGAAGAAGAAGGTCACCCTTATCCAACAAATTGGGGGTGCGAATATCAATTGGGTGCCCCTTAGTAATTGGGTTACCCCTTATCCAAAGTGGAGTCCGAATATCAAATGTCCTTCGGGGTGTTCCGAGCAACTTTTCGAGCCGAATTTTCCAAAAAATATTTATTTCCAAAAATACCTAAAAATACATGAAAACACAATATTAGTACAAAAATCAAGTTCCAACAATACCAACACTGAGGACAATTCAGACACAAAAATGTGTCTATCAATAGTCTTCAGGAACTGATGATACGTTGAAGGGACGACCCTATTGTCATGAAGCTACGGTCTCCCTAGCATCATATGATAGTCCGGCTCCTTCTCTATGACTTCAAATTTCACTTTTGACTGAACAGGCTCTACTGATAAATTCAGATTGACGTACCCGTATGTGCTGGTCTGGTTTCCTTCAAAGTCTGTCATTATGGTAGGCTGCCGTATGATCTTGCATGGGCGAACCTTGGATGTCCTGAGAGTCTTGAGAGTAATCACATTCGAAGATGCTCCTGTGTCGATGAGCGCTCTCTTGAACTCTGAACCCTTGATGCGTGCGGTAACATGTAGGGCCCGGTTGTGACCTTCCTCCGCCATCATGTCGACCTCTGTAAATGTAACATTATTTACAGATATTTCCGATGCGTTTAGGACTTCTGGACGTGAAGGAGCCAGGTGTACGTCCAGGGATATCTGGTTAATTGCAGCAAACGTCACCGCCCGCTGATTCTTTGAGAGGTGTAAAATTTCACACAAACTCTCCACTAGAGATGCCGCTTATTGATCCACTGGTTTCCGGTTCGTAGTGAAGCTGTTGATTTGAGAGGGACCAGTCCCCGGTGTATAATTTTCCGGAACGCTCATCTCCGGTGTGATCTTAACGAGGAGATCAAGTATGCCATTTATCGCTTCCTTGATTAGCTCCATGTTCTTCATGTGAATCTCATGTACACGCGCTAGTTCACTCAACATTGGGAGTCTCCTGATTATACCGTCAGGTACGCCGTTGGGAGTGGAGTGATGGAGTAGTGGAGTT
The DNA here is from genome assembly GCA_023531295.1 of Papaver armeniacum. Classification (NCBI taxonomy): domain Eukaryota; kingdom Viridiplantae; phylum Streptophyta; class Magnoliopsida; order Ranunculales; family Papaveraceae; genus Papaver; species Papaver armeniacum. The sequence continues at coordinate 3,864 of JAJJWW010004447.1, forward strand.
GTGTGTTAGTATCACACGACCAGTCTTGCCCACTTCTCCCGTCACCACTAACCGTCCATGACTTCCTGACACGTTCTTGTGATGGCGCGTTGTGCGTTGTGCGCTGCACGCTTTAAACCGCCAGACCAATACCCCAGTTAGTATCCCCTAGTTTGTGACATGATTGATGTCTCAATCGTGTGGATCGTGGGACCCACAGGAAGTAGCATGTAATGCTAGGTTAAATAACTAAGTTATTTGGGAAGTCGATACTTATAAAATATCATGTGTATTCTATGCATGTAATGCATCAAATATATTCAACACGTATGAAGCATCGCTATTTTAAGGCTTAATGGAGTAAATCACGATCAAGCGTCTTAAAATAACATCACATCCAACCATCTTCGAGTGATCGTTTGGAGGTCGCATGGCGCGAGCCATGCTTTGACCGATCACTCTATGTGGAAGAGTGTGGACGGTGATCATGGGAATGCTTCATTGGTCACTTGACTCCTAGCAGGGATGTTCAACCAAGATGGTGGAGTTGGACGGACGAGATAATTTTATGACACTCATCCGCGGACCAGTTGATAGAGTTTAGGGTCTTGAAGAGGTGCGCAAGCATCACTCTTCAGCTTGGTCGAAACCAAGCATGGGAGGTGTATTAGGAAGGACCGTCCGGGCATGCGTGTAGACAGCTTGCCGGTGTACACGTCCATACCTCATTACCCTATGAAGATATAATCTAGGCCACTCAATTTGTCAGGCAAAGTTGAGTGGTTGAGATCGGTTCTACAGAAATCCGTTGCCGTAAAAAGAATCGGGGGACCGCGCGACCATGCCTAGTTTGGGCGCACTAATCGAGGTGTCTAGCCATGGTTGGTCTTGGCCGATTGATCAGGCGTGTAGACGGGCCCACGGTGATCGTATTGACATGCTCTGGACCTGTTAAAGTCCACATCTACACCTTCCATCCAAGCCTGCGAAGATGGACGTTCGTGATCGATTAGCGACACATGTAATGTGCCGCAAACCCTAATCAGGGTTTTGGCTGGTCGCGTGCATGCATGTTCGGCCGGCCAAAACTATGATCTACACTTCTTATCCGGGGAGGTCGACCGTGTGGGACCCTTGTTGGGCCGGCGGTGAGTGTGGTGGTATATATCCAGGCCAACCTGTGCTTGATCTAAGCCATCCAACCATGCTTAGGTGAAGTTGGATGGTCGTGATCAATTTAAGACACTTAGTGGAATTTCCTGCGACCCTTTAAACCTCACGCCGGCCCAACTTCGGGCAACCATACGTGGTTCTGAGGCTAGGTCAGGGGAGGATCGATCATGCAGGGGTGAAGGGGGGTCACGCCGGCAGTGTGCAGGACAACGCTTGTCCAACCGGCCATGGAACGATCTATGTCGTCCAACTATGCCAACGAAGTTGGACGGACATGATCTGTTTGAGACCGTCATTAGCGATGCAGTGCGTACATGTTTTCAAAGTTGCTCCACACCAGCCTAACCATCCTACTCTAGGCTGGTGTTCGATGGTAGTTTGGGAGGCATGGTATGCATTCGACCGACAAGGGCATAAACGAGCCCGTTGGTGGTCATTAAGGTGGTAGCCTGCTCCTGCTGAGGATCGTCTAGGCTGGTTAAATCATCTTTGCCAACTTGCGTGGTCGTGATTATTTCGAGACCGACATGGATGATCCGGATGATCGATCGGTCTAGTATAACACACCGAGAGATGTATGCTCAATCGGGCTTGTATAACACACCGAGAGATGTATGCTCAATCAGGCTAGTATAACACACCGAGAGTTGTAGCCTGTACGGGTATTTCGTGCATGCCTCATTAGTGACACTTGGAGATTCGTGTTACTCTGCTGAGAGCAACACTCAGTCGTTATGCCGCACCAATAATGAGAGTTCAGCGGGAATAGCACAGGAAATATAAGGCTGGTCATGCATTAATTGATAATGCCATAAATTCATATGGTATATGGGATTGTTGCTACATGCTCCATTTTAGGTGAATTAGTAAAGTGGAGAAGTATTCATCACTTATCAGTGGATTTATCCTTTGCAGGATGTCAGCGTATAATTTTGGCTTTTACAATTTTAGCCTTGAATGAAAATCCACCATCAACATCGGGAATGAAATTTTATGGGGGAGAGTTCTTTTGAACTTGTGCTTTATTGCAAATCTTTGTAGGGAGTGCGGCTGTGGAATATTATAGGGGTTATCTTGTATCTTTATAAACTCCTTGATGAATGTATTTAGCTTCGGCTTTATGATTGCATCAAAATAAGTTGGTATGTTTTTCTCTTTTGGTCATGAAGTATCTCTATGAAAATTTCATGAGGATCCCACTAATTTTCGTACCTTTGCCAATTTATATTGACAGAAAGGGGGAGAATTAATGTGTAGTTTCATACTACAAATACATATGGTTTACGGATCATTATATAAGGGAGAGTGGTTTTCATGTCGAGATGAAGTATTGACTAAGGGGGGGTGATACATATCACCATAGTATTGTTGTCAAAGTTGTGATACAATTGAACTTTGATGTTGTGTAATAATATTATGACATTGTATAACAATGATCGAGAGCATTTGTTTTCTCATTGTTATCGCTACGGATCTTTAACAACTATGATGCTGAGTTGAACACGTTTAGAATCATTGAGTACTTGGAAGTGACGAAGATTTCGATTCGTGTTGAAGATGCCAAGGAGATCAAGCATTTGGATGCGAAGCTACAAAGTTTTATTTATTTTGTAATCCATATATATTGATAGTTTTGTCACTAAAGTTGACAAAGGGGGAGATTGTTAGAGCACTGCTCGGTCGAACTCGCATGCGTTGCTATCTCAAGCATGTTTGTCAATGTTAGTGATCAAAACTATAAGTCTTGATTTCTAGCCTATTTATAGATGTCTCGGACTAGGACATAGATTGTGTAGTTGAGCTTAAACTTCACGACGTTCATCATTTGAAAACGAAGAACCACTAAGGGGAGCTTGTGGAACTTCATTAACAAAAGGTATATGGAGACTGAAACTCATTTATCACTTGGAAAGTCTATTTCTACTCTATCTCCTATATTGAGACATAAGTCGTATTACGATATAGTTTTCTATATACACATTTGAGATTTCGATTTGAGTTTATCTCGCTTACATATTTCTCGAAATATGTGTTGGCAAGCTTTTCGCTTCGACCAAGTTCATCTTATATCATGTGAAAATTGCCCAAGTAACATCTTACATGGTTTGTGTGATACAATCATTTGGTGTAGTCTTGGAATGTTTCGTTATGATTATTTCAATATCTTGAAAATTATTTTGATGCTAATAGTGCCTCTAAGAAAGTTTCAATGATTGAAATAAAGAGCTTAGAATCATGTAACCATGTTTGGATATAAACATAGTGTGTTATCACATTTGTGTGTAAGTCCAAAACGGGAACTGAAGTATACGTACTCGTGCAGCGTCTTGGGCGGTTGTTATGTACGACACGGTGGAAGTTTCACGTCCGTGAATTTCTTCTGGAGTTTGGAATGTAAATTGGTATGCGCACCCGTACGCGTAGTGGCGTAACCAAACTCGGTCCGGCTACTTAAGTATGCGTACACGTTTGCATACTTGAGTTGGTTACTTTCTAAAATCGGTTATGTACATGAACTTAAACATTTATAAAATAAGGAATGCAATCTTTGCAAACCGTGGGCTATAATGTTCATGAATTGATTCGTGTGAATCAATCCGATCTTTCTTCAATTGTGTTCTTGTATACTTCTATGAGAATATAGCAACTGAATGGCTCTTTAACTAGTTTTATTTGAGTCATTTGAACTAGATATGGTTAAGATGAATAAGGCTGATATGAGAGTAATCATATGGCTAACTTCGGTTAAGTATTTGCGAGCCAACATGGTATACACATTTGGGTACGGTTACATAAACCTAAATGAGGTTACATTTCATTTGTGTGTAACAAGCTAAGTTCGATCTAACGGTTGAAAGATATTAGCTTGGTTGAATCAGGTTTTTCATCTAACGGTGAATATTGCATGCTTTGTTACCAAGTGTAGATGGGGAAAAACGATTTGCTGTTTTTTATGGAATTGAAGAGTCGACCGTGTGGAGACTCCTTGAACCGAGCGAAATATTGAACCTCACACAGATGCACTGCAAGAAGGGAGTGATTTAAGTTCGAGAGATCAATCTGTAAGACTTCGGCCTAAACCAAGAACAATGGCCGTTCAGTCAATTCGGTCACAAGAGAGGATGGGATGATCTTTAGGAGGGAAGCTGAGAAATGCGTGAGATCAATGGTGATCTGAGATTATAGGTGTGTTGTGAATTCAGCGTAAGAATGCTCTGAATGATTGATTTTTTCTCAATTGAGAGTGAATGCTCAGACGGTGAGTTCGTGTAGACGAAAGATCGTCTGTATGAACTTGCCGAGAATTCTTTTAGACGAATGTTCGAGTGTTCGAATCTTGTCTCTTCAATCAGGATTCAGAGATATTTTATAATGTCGGAGTTGAAAACACCATGATCCCATGAAGTGTGAGTTTCTTGGAATCGAGAGAGCGGGGAAGTGGGAAATCGTGTTAAAACCAGTTGCTCATCGTGCGAAGACTTGGTTAATTTTCTACCCACTACTTTGCTGACTCTTCCAACTGATTGCATGACTTGCTCACATTCTCATCGTGGGTGAACACACGTGCCGTAGACCGTCAGACCAAAACCCTAGTTAATATCCCCCATGTGACACGATTGATATCTCGTGATTGTGGAGTCAGTTGATGACTTTTTGGGACGATGAGTCCATGTATTGTTGAATTGAACATGTTTTGCAAATTTTCTGAAATTCATGAATCAAATATGCCTTTCTTGAGACGAGGTATTATTATGTTGATTACCTAAGACGAGCAACCTTGTGTTCTTCTGAATGGTCGAATAATATTGATAGTTGAACCAATACTCTTGAATCGAGCAAATATTGCTGGTTCGAGCAAATATTGCTAGTCCGAGGAATATTGCTAGTTTGATCAAATATTCTTTGGTTTGAGCGAATGTTGCTCATTTGATGAATTCTTTGTAGCAGGACCAAATAAAATATTAATTTAAGATACCGATTCTTTGGGTCGAGTAAAATAAATAAAAATGTTGATCATGGAATCAATATAAAATTATCGTAGTATTTGAATCTACTCTAATCATGTTTATGCGGAGCTCGGATTCAAAACCCTAATTTTCCTGAAATGATGATTTATTGCAAATCAATCTGCATAGTGAAGCAGGGACCGGCTACATGGGATGACGAATCCACCATGTACGCCCAGATGCTCGAATGAGAAAAATACCAAAGTCTCTTGAGGACCAGTTGGTGAAAGAATGATTAAATGCTGGTTTAATCATTCATTGAAATAATGCTCGTGTGAACAACAAATAATAAAAACCTGGTCATGAACTGAGAAGGAACCGACCAAGAGGTATGAGACCGGCTCTTGGTGTCCATGGGACCAATGGATGGTCGTTCAAGCAAAAACTTAATTATTTGGAAAAAGTTTGAACCTAATATGAGCAGTGAACAAATTAGGTTAAAATCACTAAAACATGCGGGACCGGCTGTTTGCAGGCCTTAGAGCCACCCTTGGTCGGTCAAGGGGATGTGCTCGTGTCACCATAGTATTCGTGTCTCGGTCGAGAGTTTCGAGTATTTTCCGATGCGCATTTGAGCAACATTACGAGAAAATATGCGAGAATCCGGGTTTTCTTTAAAACTAGAAAATACATGAGATGATGAAAAATAATAAATGAAACAGGGAACTGCAAGGTGTGGAACCGACCACAGCTAGGGCATGACCGGATGGCTAACACACACGGTCCCACACTTTCCCAGTTTTATGTGATTTTAGGTATTTTCTCTGGTTTGAGGGAAATTCCATGAAGCGGAGAGTTTCTTTGAAATTAGGAATTTCCATGAGATGAGAAAGATAAAATAATAATAAAATAGGGAATAGTGGAGTGTGGGACCGGAAATGGCCAAGGCATGACCGACCGGCCAATGGGCACGGTCCCAGGGCACTCTTCCCAATTTTTTGTAATATTCATGATTTTAGGGAATTTTCATAAAATCAGAGAGATTTGTTGAAACCAAGGTATTTTGTTGAAATCAGGGAGTTTTCATGGAATCGGGAAAACAAAACAACAAACTATAATAAAATAATAGGCATGTGGGACCGGCTATGGCATGGCCGGCCGGCTAGAGCCCAGTCCCACGAGTTTTCCTAATTTTATAATATTTTCATGATTTTAGAGAAAATTCATAAAATTAGGGAATTCTCATGGTTTTAGGGAAAATTCATGAAATCAGGGAATTTTCCTAATTTGAGAGAAATAATAAAACAATGGGGCGTGAGGTGTGGGACCGGCCATGGCTAGGGCATGGACATTAATTTTAGTGGTGCCTTTCGGTCCACAAGTTTTCCTAATTTTACAATATTTTTATGATTTTAGAGAAAATTCATAAAATTAGGGAATTTTCATGATTTTAGAGAAAATTCATGAAATCAGGGAATTTTCATAATTTGAGAGAAATAATAAAACAATGGGTCGTAAGGTGTGGGACCAGGCCACGCTAGGGCATGGCGGTCATTTGGTGCTTTCTGGCCCCGCGACACCTTTCCTAGTTTTATTATTTCTTTGCTAAAATCATGAGATTAGAGAATTTCCTTGAAACGAAGGAGATTTGATCGAACGAGAAAATTTTCACGAGATCGGGGAAAATAATAAAATATGACAAAATATAAAATTGGGCGTGGGAGTTTGGTCACGACATGACCGGCCACCGGTGATGAGCCCGATCCACAGGCGCCTTTGCTAATATTTTATTATTATTATTTTCCCTTCCTATTTTGCATAGGTTCATCGTTCATTCATATTTTGAAATGCTCGTTTGCGCATTCAAATACTGGTATGTGCATTATTGCTAAGTACACTTGCACCATTTTAGCCAGGGCTTATTCGATGCTCAGATGCCTGTCTCGTTGAATATTTATCACTAACCCGTGGAATTCTGCTTGTAGTTGCAGGAATTCCTACAATACATCCCTCACAAGAATTCATAATATTCAACACATCTTTAAGATCAACAATCACACTTTTATTAATTGAGTTAGAAATTTTACAAGAAGGAAATGAAATCAAGAATACAACTACTACTCTAGACTTTCTCTCTCCTCAAAACTTTCTCTCCACCCTAAAAAGATCTCTCCCACCTTAAGCATGTTCGGCTCTTTATATAGGATATTACATAGTGGGTGACAGCTAAGCTGTCCTTTATTTTCAGATCTGACTTGCGATATTCTCGCAAGTATACAAATGATAAATTTCGCAACAGTCCTAAATTTCGCTGGGTCTTCACATCTTTCTCATGTTTTGGCTGTCGTCATTTGTCACGTCATTTCTGTAACCAATCTGTGATATCTTCGCAGTGTGTTGTTTAGAGATTTCGCAAAGGTATTGATGTTGCGATATTCTGATCCTACATCTTGCCTCTTCTCATGTCTTCTCTGCGAAGGAGAGAATGTCATGAGAACTAGTGCTTCAAAATGCCTTGATCGTTCATTTTTCCATATTCTTCGTATTGACATGATTCTCGTACTTTTATACGGTAATTTATTACATAATATTTCCTCTTCCTCTCATTTCTTGACACATCCTTTTCAACCGCTATTTCTCAACCGTTTTCGTCTTCTCCTCACATTAAATGTGCTTATCTTATCGAGAATTCTTCTCTCTATATATATTCTTCTCATTCTTCTCTTCTTCTTTTTCACTTTACTTCTTCTCTTTTCTGCAACTTTTTTTCACCGTTTCTCCGTAAATTCCGCTCCTGCTACTGTAAATTTTCTTGTTTCTACTTCTTTTGATCTTTAATTTTTTCTTCATTCCCATACTTAAAATGGCTCCAGTTGGTCGTAAGTATTAAACTTCTTTTGAAAGAATTCAGAAAGATCTCGAAGAGAAGGGTTTTTCATTAACCACTATTCCCAATCAAGAATCTAAATCCATTCTTTCTGCTAAATTGTTTTCTGATCATCATTGTGATGATAAAGAAATCATAGTTTCACTTGGTCAGATTCTCGGTGGCCTTCCTATCCCTCTTTATGATCCTAATCTTCCCTTGTTTTATGAAATCCTTGCTCATGCGAACTTTTCGCGAGCCATTTATCAATTAAGTGGAGATTGCATTCGCTTAATACTTGAATTCGCCAACCGCGGTGCTGGTAAAGGATTCCTTTATCCAAAAGAAGTTAGGGATCCTGAATTTGAGGATTTAGAAATACTCGCCGAAAAATACACCGTAGAGAGCTTCTTTGAAAATTATGAAATAATAAGTATGAAGAACGATAAAACTACATTTGGGGTGTTCGCTTGAAGAGGAAACAAAATGTTGCCAGCCCCGATAGAATACTTATGAAGGACATTGATTGGCATTCTGGGCAAGAATAATACTCCTCGCCATTAAAGATGACCAGTTGTGTGTCTTTCCCTTAATTAAGAAGGGGCCTTATATTTCGGTTCAAAGCGAATATAAACTTCTTATCAACCTTGGGTATTTAGTTGGCCCAGAAAGAGAAAGAGGTATGTTTCATAAATTTCGCTCAGTTTATAGTCTTCATTCCTCTTTATACCTATTGATCTTGTGAAAATTTTAGATTAACAAGTCGAGAAGAAGCTACAAAAGGACTGCTAAGGAAAGCACCCTAGCGGCGCTTCGTTCGATCACGGATGAAGTAAGAAATACCTTCTTTTATTATTTTTAACAATATTGTTGCCTCTGTTTCTTATCTTCATTCGTGTGCGAAGGTTGGTGTTGTAGTTGTTGAAGAAGAATGGTCTAAGGTTGCGAATACCAAAGGCAAAGGTAAAGGTTCTCTTCGCAAGGGGAAGTCCGCCGCCCCACCTTCAAAGAAACGAAAAATTCACTCTCCCTCTCCTTCAAATCTTCAGTCTAGCGAAAGCTCTGATAATGCTGATAATGATGATGTTGATATTCCTTTCGCAAGAGAATATTTTCCATCCGAATCTTCTATGGCACTCTTGTCTAGCATCTTCTCGACTCCATGCAAGGGATTGGGGATGATCGTCTCTCAAGACATGCAAAGCTCTTGTGAATATATGCAATGCTCCTTTATCGATGGTGATGATTCTCTTCACGGAGTCTCCAGATCAGTGACTCCCAGCTTTCTGAATTCACTTGGTGTCTTGGTATGCCTTCGTTTCTCTATTTCTTCGTAATTATAATTTAAAGTTATATTATATCTTGACAATTTCTTCATTTTCCTTCGCAGACTGGGAGAGCTTCTTTCGTTGTTGCCTCAGATCTTGAAAAAAGACGTGGTATTCTTGAAAAGAAAAATCTTCAACTTCGCAAGAGAAATGAAGAACTAGAAGCTGAAGCTGTTGCTCTTTGCGAAAAGAACAAACAATTAAGTGATTCTTCTACTCAAAAGGACAAAATATCCGGTCTTCAAGATGCCAATAAGCAACTTTATGGTATGAAATTTTTCTCTTTTCCTTTATTTTGTTTTCTCATTATCCTCCATCATCTAATTTGTCATTTTCGCAGACGTTTATGATCTTTCTGATGAAGCCATTCTTCTTCACTCATTCCCCAATTCTATGGATAATAATACTCTTCTTGAACTTCTTAATAACTCTTTGAATAGTTTTTCAAACGACAAGATTAAATCTCTTCCCATAAATGAACTCAGATCCAAACTTCGCTTCTCAGAAATTGACCATAGATCCAGTTTGGGTTTAGCCAACAAATTTAAGCGTTTCTAAAGAGGAGATTAATGCTTTAAGAACCAAGATCAGCGATCTCATAGATGACAAAGATCGCATCGCTAGACAAGGTGCTCAAGCGTTAACGAATTCCAGAAAACTCTTCTTGAGGTTCAAATTGAACGAGATGAATCTAACCGCAAAAATGATGTACTTAGCGAAAGAGAGAATCAAATTTGTTCCCTTCTTCTCATAAATAATGATGATGAGTTCGCTTGAGGCTGCGAAAGTTACGATGCCGAAATAATTTAGGTGTAAATGTTAGTCTTCAAGCTGAGCACACGGCCTTGGTTAGGGATATGATTTCTGACAGAGAAGGTTGTTAATTGTTCTTCTTTATTAATTTTTTGTCTTTCATAAATTGTCATCAAGTTGCTGATTCATTGTTATATGTTCGCAAAAGGTTGAAGAGGTTTCTCAAAAGGATTGAAGAACTTGAGTGCGAAAAGGAGCATTTCGCAAAGGATCTTTCTTCTCGCAATGATAAATGTTCTAGACTGAAAATTCAGTTAAAGATTTCTGTTGCGAACTTTAAGAATGATGCTATTCTTTTTCACAATCAAACTATTAAAAGGGTCTGCAACGACAATAACATTCCTCATTCTACATATCCTTGCCTCTTAGAAGAAATCCTAAAGAATGTGCCTCCACTGGATATCTCTGACAGCGATGCTAGAGAAGAAGAAAAATCTGATGAAGGTGAAGAAGAAGAAGTATTTGATGAAGATGAAGATGAAGAAGAATAAGGACCAAACAAGAAATAGTTACATTTCCTTCTTTCTCTTTTTGTAATATCGTACATTCGTTCTTTAATCTCTATCTTTGTAATCTTTTCTTTCATGAGTTTCTTGAATCTTCAAATGCAAGTTCTACCTTTTTTGTTTCTCTCTGCACATATTAAAAAGCAATTCTTTTACGCAATATGGTTAATCAATATATATCTATTAATTTTTCAGTTCATGTGTGCGTAAATCTATCATATGGAGACAAATAACATGTTCTTATTCTATTCATTCCCATACTTGCCTCTGTTATTTTAATACAAATGAAAGATTAAGCAAGTTACTTTTGAATATCGCAACATGTATTTATGGCTCAATTCTGCAGCTGTTTCTGCAGAATTTTCGCAAGTAGGTATTTCTTGGTTTTCTCAAGACTTCATTCTTTCGGCTTTCTTATGTGGTCTTATTACGCCTTCCTAGTTAAAGGTCTTATTTTGCCACCTCTTGTCATTGCGACAAAATCGCGGGACGTCTTTGCACTTTCATGCGAAACCCATTGATCCTGGCCTTAACTTTTTTTTTTTCTTTTGTCGTTTTTGTTACAACAATATGACAGGCCTAAATATTCTCGCGAAAATAAAGCCCCATGACATTGCCGTCTTGCGACGAAATCGCAGGACGTCTTTACACTTTCATGTATTGACCCATTGATCTCGCCTTATCTTTCTATTTTGTATTATTGCCTCTTGAGTTGTTGCACAAATATGACAAGCCTAAATATTCTTGCGAAAATAAAGCCTCGTGACATTTGCGTCTTAAGACGATTATCGACTCCCTAATGGAGGGTCCGCCCTTATCTTCCCCCAGGTTGCCCCTTCAAGGAGGCGTACCTCTACCATACAAGGTTGGATCCTCCCATCCTGGTCTTAACAACAACCGATTGTTTTGCGGCCTCTTATCCCTTTTGCCTATATGGCGTATGGTTCGAGGCGCACCCCAAGTGGAGTTTTCTTCGGGCCGAGTGCAGCATAAGCCAAGACTTACCAAGAATGGCCGAGACTCTTCAAACGCCCCAGGCACTCTTGGCTCAACCGTGTACCTCGGCGCCTTGATCAGATGCCGCACTCCTTAGAAGAGACCCTCAGTCGTCCAACCTAAGTGGTAGGCTAGGGAAGTGGTTTGATTTTAATGCCTACATGTTATAGCGCAAGTGCACGGCTTTGTTGGAGCGTGGCAAGTACGAGTCGATCCCACGAGAGACTTGTGGTGCTATATATTGATCTAAGGCTTTCTTACGATTTCTAGAAGTGACAGATATATTTGGTGTTTGTCGATACGGTCGAAGTTGAGTGTTATAACAATGAAGTAAAAATGAAATACAAAGGGTGAGTAAAGGGGAACTAGGATTGTCAAATCCACCACTAAATCATGCTATGTGTTCAACTAAATGGAGCTTTCTTGTTCTGTGTGCGGAGACAAGGATAATGTGTCAAGATTATCACCTATCTAAGGAGTTTCACCTAATGATAACTCAATTATCATTAAGGTACTAACCTAGAGCACTAGTTGTCTAATTAAGCACAACTAGTCAAGAGAATTAGCAAATATCTCTAAGGTTTGGTGAAGCATAACCAATACGGTTTTTAGCCTAACTACAATGCATACATGGCATTCATTGTGAGAGTAAAGCATTGGAAAGCTAGAATTGAAGTTATCGATAATTTAATCAATCAAGAACAACTCAGACAAAGTTGAAATCACAATGAGGGAATTAGGGTTTCATTGAAATCCTAGAAAATGTAATTAGAACATAATTAAGATACTCAAAACACAAATTAACCTAAAATTGGTGCTCTGGCTAGCCCGGGCATAAGTTTTAACACCCACAGACTCTTCCTATTTATACATGCAAATAACAAACCTAATTCTTTTCAAAACATAAATTAAAGACATACCCATTGCCCATACTCTCTGAATCGTGCTCTTCTCTTGTCAAATCGTCTCAGAGCTCCATGCGTGGTTGTTGTGGAAACCCTAGCTCTAGTTATCTCTGATTTAGCTTCTAGGGTTATGGTAGAAGCTAAGAAAGAGATATCTAGATCTAGAGAGGTGGAGAAGGTGGCTGCAGGCGTGGTTGTTGGTGTCAGTGATAATGAGATGTGGGAGGTGAGGATGGCTGCAACGGGTATGGTCGGGGAAGAGAGGGAGAAGGGGCTCTGCAAGTTGTCGGAGAAGAAAGAGAGAAGAAATGGGGAAATGGGTGTTTGGTCGATGGGATAAGGGTTTGATGAATTCGTTGTTGAGCGGGCACATCGAGTGTTGATGGGAAGGATGGAGCGACCGTTAGATGTGGAGAGGCAATCTCGGCTCGGGATAAAGGCGGTTTTGGTGTGGAGCGGAGTATCAGAGATGATGTGTAGGAGTGCAGCGAGCGTTGGATGCATAGGATGGAGATCTCAATGGTTCAGGGGGAATGGGCTCAGATTCGGGTCATGGGTAGCTTGGGCCCAAGTCTTGTAGATTGGTTGCTACTTGTTGGGTTGCTGGCCTGATGCGTGTGTGAACTTCAGCTTTCTGCTCCATAGATGCTTGCCTCCAATTTTACTGCTCTTTTGGCTCCTCAATTTCTCAGAGCTTTATTTATTACCTAAAAACACAAAATTAATTAGTACAAATATTTATTCTTGAAAACAAAAGAAAACACGAATGCGGGATAATATCGATTTCTGAGCACAAAAGATGAGTTAAATGCCAATAAATAGATGTAGAAATATACAATATTTGGCACTCATCAAATACCCCCAAACCTGAATTTTACTTGTCCTCAAGTGAAACAGAAATTAGGAAATCCTAACTATACCCTGTCGCTTGGTCTCTCGAATGCATTTAGCGTATGCACTAAGCCTTTAAACCCCTAGGTGTCCCTAGTGGACGAGTTGTAGTCTCGTGAGGGTTTACCCAGAGGTGTACCCACAAAACCTTCTCCAACCGAGTGTAAAGAGTCTCAAGCATCAAGGAGCTATTAGGACATAGAGTTTCGCATGCTAGTAACACGAAATTAGAACTATCAAAGAACGCATTCTCATCCTTAAGTCTTTGGCGAGAAGTAACCATACCATATGAAAGAATTCGGGTTCGATTGTGATCATAAGCCTCGACTGCCTCACCATTAGGGTTTTATGATAATTGCACTCAAAAAGATCGCTTTTTAGTCTCTCATGTGTGCGAGCAGGAATGAAGAGAAATCCTGCACACGTTGTAGGTAAGAAGGCTAACCTTAGAAATAAATTCTGGAGACTCCACAGAATTGTGGACAAAAAGAATCTTTTTCTGATGATCTCTAAGAAAGGAAATCAACCATTAGCAAGGATGGGAGTACTCACTTACCTTCTCACCTGATCGGCAATTAATATCACTCTCTCAGCATTCATAGAAACGTCTTCAATCTTCAAATGTTGATGACGAACTTCTGAACTTTACAATTTTTTTTTTTTTTTTTTTTTTTTTTTTAACTTAGTACATGAAATGAAAATAACAATAAAACTCGAGTTTTTCACAAACTTCATTAATTCTCATCTTCTTTTCTTTTCTTTCTTTTGTTGCACGTAAACCTTGGACTATATCAACTTTTCTTCAAATATTCGATGATGCTCAAAACTTGCTGACGACGATGTGTTTCTATGAAAGTGTTGATGTTGTTGAGAGGAGAGAGTGATGCTAACTGCAAATCGGTATTTAGAAGAAGTTTTCATCTTTAAACGTCACCCTCATGATTGACAAAAATTAGCACTCAAAATATCAAAAGTAGTGTTGAAAGTGGTGCGAAGTTGGGTAGCTCACCATTCTACCCGGAATTGACATACGGTGACACACACTCTAATGACTTTTCTAGAAAGTTGCAAAAAATGAAGGTTGGTGCCTCTCTTGATGTAAAATGGGTAGTCTCCACTATGGGTGATCACAATTCTACTACCGAATATCTAAACTGACAGACTAATTAAGCCCTCAGGTATGGTTAAATCCAACTTTAACGCTCTAATCAACTAAGAAACCCGATTACGTTCTCGGTACTTCCAAGTTACATTATTTCGGTCGGACTCTCTATGTAAACATAGCTAGAAGCATGCTAGTGAATCTAAAATCTCTAATAGTTGGAGGTTTTTATTTGCAAAAGTTTTGATTTTTTTTTTTTTTTTTTTTTTTTGAAAATAAAAGACTAAAAATTCTATATGCAAATGTACCCCCAAACCTAAATCAAACATTGTCCTCAATGTGTCAACGAGATAATAAGAATTCAAAAAGTCACATACCATGAGAACTATCTTTGATAAGAGAAAAGGGAAGAGATTACCGGTATGTCGGCGGGAGCAAGGTTAGAGCTTCATTTGTCAAGGCTAGAATCCAACATTCTCAGTGGAGATCATATCGGATTAGCACAAAATATATACAAGAAGACTCAACAGATTCAAGAAAAGAAAATTTAACAAGTCCCTCTTGGATTATATACAATGAGAATTCACCATATACCAATAATCTAAAGAGTTGAGGATCAACCCAAAAGACAATATGTACAAACATCAATGACCTTACACAAATATAACATGAGAGTGCAAGTAAGCGCATATGAGAATGGTTTTCCCCAAACCTAAACTTGTCAACGAGATGCGTGTTTGAGCACAAAATCTTGCAATTTTAAAGGTACATCATGCAAAGGTCTAACTCAAAATGAGTTTTGCTAAGAACAATGAGATATACACATTCAATGTGACTCCTTAAAAGTGTTATACTTTGATGCAAAATAGTCCAAGAGGACTTGGGAAGCATAAAGCTCTAGGCCTAAATTAGGCATTTTGAAAAGTTGGTTTTGCAATTTTGTTACAAACTACACCTAGGTTTGGTGGAGGAATTTCAATCTGTGCCTTAGGAGAGAGATTAGGTGCATCTAAGTTGTTTTCATGTATAAGATCATTTGCACCATCACACACTTTCCTAAGGTCGGGAAGAAGGTAAATCATGTTCTGCATAGAACAATTCATCAATCTCCATGTCATACTCATCATTATCCAAAATTTCAATCTCATGCACAAGATGACAAGGAGAGATATCATCTTGTAACCTAGGCATGGAATCGGACACATGCATTGAATCATCGTGTCAGCAGACAATTGACTATTCCTAGGTCACAAACTGGTGGTAAAACATGCTCATTTTCACGGGACAATTGCACGGGTTCCATATCAAACACAAGTATGAATATTAGAAGAAGCATCATTCATAGGGTTCACGAAGAGAAGCTTAATGTCTACGAACCTAAAGATTTCACTACATTTTCAAAATACACATGCTCTTCATATTCATCATCATCATCATCATCATAACAAAAAATCATCTCCCCATTCAAAATTTGAGCATTTCCAGTGTACTCATCTACCTCTATATTAGGTTCATATTCATGAGTAGGCATAGAAGGGAGTCTTCACTAGTGGGTATGCATGTTTCATATGAATGATCATTACATGGGTGTGCACATGGTTCACTAGAGAAGGGATGATCATGCATTTTCCATCCAAGTATATCATTGTTTTGCTCTATGAGCTTTCCATTAGTGATTGCATACAAGGGTTGGGGAGTATAACATTGTTCATCCTCCCATGGTGTTTGATGATGCATGTGTGCATGGTTATACGGGTTACGAGAATATTGATGCCCAACCTTTGAAAGAAGTGATTATGGTCCCAATGATTACAAAGATAGTCACTTCTAGACAATTCGTACATTGGATTATCATGGCTTTCCCTAGACTTTCTAAAATCATGCAAAATATAGCGAGTTCTCAGCGGGGTGGCCTAAGCTACCACACAAGGTACAAGCATACATTTCATATTGTCTAGGGAATTAGATTCGATAGATTTCTCATGTAATTTCCTTTAAAAAGCGAGATACTTGAGCTCTAATTGATCTAAAAGTGATGATTGGGTATGAGAAAGTTGTTTCAATTTCAACTTTGTGGTGGATGATACATATGCTCATAATGATTAGGGTATGTAGAGTCGGGGGCCACGAGAGGGCTCATATAATTCCCTAAAATCACTATGGTATGTGGGAGTTCATCTTGTGAAGCATGCCGTAAGCAAGCTCTCTAATGGATTTGTTTGTATCCCCGATTTGCGGACAAAACCTGACATGATCTAGCAACTTAATTTGAACTCAAAAAGAAGCATAGCTTAGCACATATCAAGCATGTATAACCAATGATGTCTCAAAACAGGGAAGCTAAGCCCAAGTGATGCAAATGCACAGCCCAAAGGGTTTAGTTTGGTTTGGTTTAGTGGGCTCAGTTTGGTTTATTGGGTTTAGTTTGGTTTATGTGGGATTTGGTTTGGGTGGGCTTTGGGTTGTTGCACAGCAGGCCTCAGTTTTGGTTTTTGTGGGCTTCAGGTTGTGCAGAGCCCAGGTTGTGTGCAAATGCACAACCCGGTTATGTGGCGGAGCGGAGCCCGGTTGTTGCCGCAGCGAGGCCTCGGTTTTGATTTAAATGGGCTTTAGTTTGGTTTTTGTGGGCTTCTTGTTTATGCGGCCCAAAGGCTGTTGAGGTTATCAAGCACGAGGCTTGAGTGCACGGAGTTGGCTATGTGCGGGGGTTATGCCTTTGGTTGGATGATGCTATAGGTACTATAACAAGCAACCGATTTAGTTTCTGAGATGCACAAATGAGCAATTTGACCTCAAAATTCACAGATGAGCAATTTATAGTAATCACAGATGCACAGATGAGCTGATGCAAAACCAAGTTTACGTGGCAATTAGCCAATGCAGAGTAGCAATCAACGAGTATGGCGATAATATCATAGGTATGCTATTCAGATGCAAATACATGCAACAAAAGGCAGCACCTTACACTCAATTAAACATGCCACGAGAGAATGTCAAGCGGCTCGGTTGTCTTTAATTTTTAGAAATCGGGCACAAAAATTACGGGCGAGATGAAGTCAACATGATCGATTGATGTTCTAGCTTTCACGGAGTTATGCAAATGGGTGGCAGGGTCAATTGACAAGGTCTGTTGATGATCTAGTTCTCACGAGATGTATGCTCAATGGTACATGGCAGATGGCTCAACAGGATTGACAGGGTCAACTAGGTTAGTTGATATCAACTACCACAGTTGACTTCACTTGGGCTTCAGCTAACTTGGGTTATCCAAGTAGCAGCTCGCACTCAGCGACCTTCGGGCTGGGCCGAGGCTAAACGAGAGGCCAGAGTTCACAAAGCAATGAAGCTTGGATCACTCAAACACACAGACTTCGAGGAGTAATGCTTAGCTCACATGTGAAGATGCTCGGTAATGCACGGATGATACAAGCTCATAGATGTGATATGATTTATGCATACACTCATACAACTCGGCACAAGGTCACAACATACTCGGCTAACATGCTTACAATTTAACTACCAAGGAGCCACTCATATGAACATTATAAATAGCGAGGGGATGCTCGAGTGCGGGGACGGATGAAGTCAACTCACTCGGTTGATCTCGGATGGTTTAATGGTTCGACAAATGACAGATCACGGGGTATGAGCATGTTTTCAAGGCTTACAAGCTTGCACAAATGAGGTTGTGGCATGCTCGGACAATTGACTAATATTGATATTGTTACACGAGATGCTCGGATTAGCAATCACACGAAATTTCATCAACGGCTTGAGTTGATGTCAACTATCTCAGTTGACTTCAACTTGGTTTGCAGCTAGCCTAGTTATCCAAGTTCAACCTCACAGCTTCAGGGGCTGGAGTTGGGCATAGGGCAATGCAGGGTTAGGAGCTGTCTGAGAACACCCGATGGAAGTTAGGGCGAGATGGAAACTAAGCGAGAGATTCGGGGCTTTACAAGGCTCAAGTTAGTATGCAATCGGGGTAGTGCTCGGTTATCACTGATTCATATCGCAAACCCTAGATATTGCGGGGTTGGATGCTCGGCGGGGTATCTAGCTTATTTTCATGCATTCATGCCAATAAATTCATGTGTATGCCCCGGCTTAGCTCTATGTTGCGGGTTGTTATACACAGTGACTTAATTCAACAAGCAAGAATTCAAATTGGATTTCTGATTATGCTTATTGTTTTGCTCAAACTCACGGCTTAGAGGGCTGGAGTTAAACTCAAATCTTTGTTAAAAGCCCATACTATGGTAAAAAGATGGCTAGTTCAGCCAATTTTCAATGCCAGAACACACACAAACACCGGTTTTCGGCTAACACAGATTTTTCAAGTGCCTTTTTGAGATATAGGGCAATTAGTTCCTTGAGACAATTAGAGATGGTTGCCTAGCGGGGTGGCTATCTTGTCATGTGAACAAGGCACGGCATTCAACGATTGCTAAGTAACAAAATATGCATACACATGTTGAGCAATATTCAGCAGGGCTAAAAACAAACTGTGTACATGAGAATGCACAACTCAGGGGCTGATTGGTCAAGCAAAGTAACTAAGTTATCATGCAGGCAGATGTCACAGATGCACACACAGATCATTCATGCGGTATAGAATATACTTGGATTTGAGAATGACCAATAGGTTTAAGCCACAATGGTTGTGTTGCTATGCTCCTTGTCTTTCCTTGGATTGGCTCATTTGTACCACATGCACTGTTAGCTCAACAAAGATTTTTAGTCCTGCAGGATGTGCGGGTTAAGGTAAAGATAAAGAGTATTAATACAAGCTTGAGAGCAATTTGGATTGACACGGGGAAAAATACTAGTTTGTTATGCTTACTTGGGTGACACACTATGCGGCTAAGGATATGCAAAAAATACTAGTATTTACGAGGCTCTAGAGAATGCAAATGATGAATCTTGCGAATGAGAAATTATACTAACGGCTAAATTCTGGCTAAATTATGCTATAGTGCAAGTGTAGCTAAGCAAGATGAGATGACTACAATGCAACGAGATGGCGATTATGATAACAAAAGAAGTTTAACTAAAAATGCAATGAACGAGATGCAAAAATATAAAAAGTTGCGAGAAAAACTAAACTTGATTGAGTTATACTTACTACAAGTCTAAAATACAATAATACAAAGCAAATATGTAAAGGGATGCGTTGAAAAATAGTGAAACAAGCCAATAATCGACAGGGACACGCCAAGTCCCCGGCAGCGGCGCCAAAAACTTGGTAAGCTTGGGAAGTAGTTTTATTTTAATGCCTACATGTTATAACCGCAAGTGCTGGCTTTGCTGGAGGCGTGGCAAAATCTGGTCGATCCCCGAGAGACTTGTGGTGTTATATGTTGATCTAAGGCTTTGCTTTTTGATTTCTAGAAGTGACAGATATATTTGGTGTTTGTCGATACGACTGAAGTTGAGTGTTATAACAATGAAGTAAAAATGAAATACAAACGGTGAGTAAAGGGGCACTAGGATTGTCAAATCCACCACTAAATCATGCTATGTGTTCAACTAAATGGAGCTTTCTTGTTCTGTGAGACAAGGATAATGTGTCAAGATTATCACCTATCTAAGGAGTTTCACCTAATGATAACTCAATTATCGGCTAAGGTACTAACCTAGAGCACTAGTTGTCTAATTAAGCACAACTAGTCAAGAGAATTAGCAAATATCTCTAAGGTTTGGTGAAGCATAACCAATACATTTTTTAGCCTAACTACAATGCATACATGGCAATCATTGTGAGAGTAAAGCATTGGAAAGCTAGAATTGAAGTTATCTGATAATTTAATCAATCAAGAACAACTCAGACAAAGTTGAAATCACAACAGGGAATTAGGGTTTCATTGAAATCCTAGCAAATGTAATTAGAACATAATTAAGATACTCAAAACACAAATTAACCTAAAATTGGTGCTCTGGCTAGCCCAGGCATAAGTTTTTAACACCCACAGACTCTTCCTATTTATACATGCAAATACCAAACCCTAATTCTTTTCAAAACATAAATTAAAGACATACCCCATTGCCCATACTCTCTGAATCGTGCTCTTCTCTTGTCAAATCGTCTCGGAGCTCCATGCGTGGTTGTTGTGGAAACCCTAACTCTAGTTATCTCTGATTTAGCTTCTAGGGTTATAGTAGAAGCTAAGAAAGAGATATCTAGATCTAGAGAGGTGGAGAAGGTGGCTGCAGGAGTGGTTGTTGGTGTCAGTGATAATAAGATGTGGGAGGTGAGGATGGCTCTGCCTTGGTATGGTCGGGGAAGAGAGGGAGAATGGGCTCTGCAAGTTGTCGGAGAAGAAAGAGAGAAGAAATGGGGAAATGGGTGTTTGGTCGATGGGATAAGGGTTTGATGAATTCGTTGTTGAGCGGGTAAATCGAGTGTTGAAGGGAAGGATGGAGCGACCGTTAGATGTGGGAGACAGAAATCTCAACGGCTCAGGATAAAGGAAGTTTTGGTGTGGAGAAGGAGTATCAAGAGATGATGTGTAGGAGTGCAGCGAGCGTTGGATGCATAGGATGGAGATCTCAACGGTTCAGGGGGGATGGGCTCGGATCCGGGTCGTGGGTAGCTTGGGCCCAAGTCTTGTAGATGGGTTGCTACTTGTTGGGTTGCGATCGCGTGTGAGCTTTGGCTTCTGCTCCATAGATGCTTGCCTCCAATTTTCTGCTCTTTTGGCTCCTCAATTTCTCCAGAGCTTTATTTATTACCTAAAAACACAAAATTAATTAGTACAAATATTTATTCTTGAAAACAAAGAAAACACAGAATCTGGGATAATATCTGATTTATGAACACAAAAGATGAGTTAAATGCCAATAAATAGATGTAGAAAGATGCAATATTTGGCACTCATCACTAAGTCATAAGCTTAGGTTGAAAATCCAAGGTATCTCTCTGGATGGGCTTTATTGACCCCAAATCTCCATGACTCGGAGTTCCGGGCGGTGTAACCCCATTTGAGCCATGCAACGGGTACTCCCTTCTATGACGCACTTTAGGTCTTACATTTGCCTCTTGCGAAATTTTGATTTCACGAACTAGGGTGTACGCCATAGTAGGTTCGCCCCTTTCTGATTGTTTTGTTTTTTCTTCTGCATATCAGCTCTTTTAGAATTTCACAGTCTCATCTTTGTCATTCATAAAGTATATTTTCTTCTTTTGCATGTCAGCTCTTTTGTAATTTTCGCGATCTCATCTTTGTTATTTTATTTTATTTATTTATTTATTTATTTTTATTTTTTTGACAAATCAGTCATACATCTTTCTTTCTTCTCTCAATTTTACTTTTGCAGTCATAAAATCAACAAATACATTCATTCTTTAAGTCTCTTACTTCTGCTACTTTCTGCCTCTGCGTTTTTGAAGTTTTCTGTTATTTTCTTACCTTTTGCGAAGTCTTCGTCGTTTCTTGCTTTCAGCATGCATTGGTTTCGCAGCATTTCTTCTTCTCTCTGTTCTATTGCATCTACCATCAATCTTTTACTTTTTTGTCTTTCTCTGATGTTATGTTTTCAATTCTTCTTCTTCGCAGCTCTTTCTTCGCAAGATTCTACATCAATTTCATAACATTTCTTTTCTTCAATCCAATCTCCTTTTATGATGCCAATACCGCTGGGATGAGGGAACTTGATGCATTGATGGAAAGTCGATGCTACCCCCAGAATCCCATGTAACCAAGGTCGTCCAATCAATGCGTTGTATAGTGATTCCACATCGACTACACAGAACAAAATTTCAGAGGATAATCCTTTCAATGGAATTCGCATATTGACTTCCCCTTTAGGCTTATTGGCAGTACCATTAAAACCGTAAGTTGAAGGTATTAGATCTTCATCTTTTCCTCCCATAGTTTTATAAGTATGATAGAAAAGGATATCCAATCGATTAAAACTCTGTTGATTGCCCATTAATTCTCAGCTTCATCATCTTCATCATCGCTAGGTTTTGGGTTAATCTCCAATTTTACCACTAATGGATTATCGTGCATTTCTCCACCCTCAGGTACTTCTTCTGCGGTGAAAGAAATAGTCTGCTTTTGTTATTCTTTCAGTGGCGATGCCTTCGCAATGTTCATTATTTCTCTATCATCGACATCTCTTGCGAAAAACCTGCTGAGAATGTTATCGTGAAAGTCTTCAATGGTTTTGTACGAATGAACAATAGAGTGACAAAACAGATTCTTTACCTTTGCTCCAACTTCTATTACAAATGTTTCTCCTCCTTTTGTTGTATTTACTCTGCGAATTTCTGGCGGTGGTGGTAATGGTTGAGACTGAGGTTGATCTTTTAGGAAATGATTTAGTTTTCCTTGTTCTATCATTCTGAGGATGATTCTTTTTATGTTTCAGCAGTCATTTGTCGAGTGTCCATGAAAATGGTGATAAGAACAAAATTCATGACTTATGTGGTTTGGAGGTGGTTCATTTCCCATGTTCCATGGTGTTGGTATATTTTCCATCAGGATTATAGCTTCCCATATTTTCTCTACACTAGCATTCAGAGGTGGCATCTTGATTTCTTCCCATATTATCTTGTGATTTCCCTGTCCTCTATGATAGTTTTGTCTTTGACCTCCATAAAATTCTTGTGGTTGATCAAGTCTTTGAATCTTATTATTCCCACCACGGCTATAGAAGTTTCTCTCCTTTCGAATTCTTTTTGATCACGACTTCCCATAGCTACTAGCTTCTGCTGACTATCACTCATTATCTTTTCTTGTTGTACTTGTGAAGTGCTCGCCACTGTGCTTATCAGTTTGGGTAATGGCTTTCATTCGCTGCTTTTGAGCTTGCATTCGCAACTGGGTATGATTCCATGTCATTTTGTTTTTCTTTAAGAGCGGTGTATTCCTCTTGAAACTCTCGCAGCTCAGTCATTGTGATTGTATTCTTGATTATGAAAAGTTGAACATACAACAGATTGGTTGCGAACATTGCGTTAATGAATGATAGAATGAGGTATCTCTCATCCACACGGCCAGCCATTTCACTACACATTGTCTTCCACCTTTTGGTTAGATGCTTCAAACTTTCGCCAATTCTTTGCTTTAACCCAAATACATCTTCAATGCCAGGTCGTGAAGAATGGTTACTTATATGCGCCCCTAAGAATGTAGTCTGCAAATGGTTGAAATATGTTATAGTATTCTTTGGCAAACCTTCAAACCATCTTAAAGCCTCTCCTGTTAAACTTGATGCGAAATATTTGCACAATACAGCATCATGGTTTTCCCATTGTAGCATACATCTCACATAAGCTTTGATGTGTTGTCTTTGCACAAGTTGTTCCGTCAAAAATGCTAGTTAACGGGTAGATTGCACTTTGGGGGTATTCCTCCTAATTGTACTTCTTGTGTGAATGGAGTTTTCGCAGCTTCTTCTATGGCTTCGTCCAGTTGTCTCCTACCTCCTTCTTTTTTATTATTTAACATTCCTCTCATTTCCGCTAGCTCTCTCAAAATTTGTTCATTTACACCAGAATTTGGATCCATTGGCCTTTTAACTCTGTTTCTCTTCTTCTGTGTTCATATCTATTTTGATTTTCTTGTTCATCATTTTCTTCTCGTCTTTCCATGCGATCTCCTCTTTCATTCCTTTCATGAATTCGCACATGATTATATCTTCTCTGCGATTTTGTTCATTCCTCCTCAACTCTCTTTGCCGCCTTTCAGCTCTCCTTTGTACTCTATCATATTCTTCATTGATATTGTCATTATTGCGGTTTTGTTCACGCCTTCTTTCTCGATTATCATGATTGTTCTGGCGAATTGCCTCTTGAAGCTCTTGTTCTTCCACTTATGCTCTCAGTTTTTCCCTTTCTCAAGCTAGACGTGCTTGTTCGGTGTAGTGTCTTTCGATTTCATCATCAATTACTTGTTGACTTCTTTGAACTTCTCTCACATGTAATATTCTCCTTCCTTCTTCCTGATTTTCTTCGTCATCTTGATTATTTCGTCCCTGACGTTGTCTATTTCCCTGCTTTCTATTGTTTTGTCCATTTTGAAGAATTTCATCACGCTGAATATAACAATCTTCCATTACTTCTCTTCTTTCGCGACGTTCTTCGTCTGGATTTTGTACTTCCTCTCGAGTTTCTCCATTAGCATTTTCTACAGGCGGCTTTCGTCTTATTTCTCCTTTAACTAATCTTGAACTTGATCTTGTAGTACTTCTTGACCTTCTACCTTGTAATCTCATGTTTTCCATTCTCAACTCATGATTTTGCCTTGTCATATTTGCACGTTCTTCTGCTTCTAGTCTTCTTTCTTCGTGTATTCTTTGCCTCAACATCTCTAACGCTTCAACCTCTTCATTTCCATGAATTATTCCTCCAATTGTTCCTTGGTCTCTCTCCTCTCGTCCATTGCTTCTCAATTGCTGCTCTTCCTCCATTTTATCTACGGAATCTGATCGCCAAGTATGTACACTCCCTCTATCATAATCTACAGTTCTATTTTGTATTGGTGTATGTTGAATTGGTTGTTGAATTGATTTTCTCCATTGTTTCTTGTGTTCGTTCTTGAAGATTCCTCAATTTCATCTCTCCTTTGTCCAGCAAGCCTCTTACTCCTTCTAATAGTTGTTGGTTGTTTTGAGGTATTTCTTCTTCTAGCCAATTTTCAACCTTAATGAGTTGTTGAAAATTATATGAAATTCTTTACCTATTACTCCAAATTCTTTCAAATCTCAATATCAATCTTCAATCCCTGTTTCTCGCGCCATTATGTAGTTGCAGGAATTCCTACAATACATCCCTCAGAAGAATTCATAATATTCAACACATCTTTAAGATCAACAATCACACTTTTATTAATTGAGTTAGAAATTTTACAAGAAGGAAATGAAATCAAGAATACAACTACTACTCTAGACTTTCTCTCTCCTCAAAACTTTCTCTCCACCCTAAAAAGATCTCTCCCACCTTAAGAATGTTCGGCTCTTTATATAGGATATTACATAGTGGGTGATGACTAAATTCTGTCCTTTATTTTCGGATCGACTTGCGATATTCTCGCAAGTATACAAATGATAAATTTCGCTGGGTCTTCACATCTTTCTCATGTTTTGGCTGTCGTCATTTATCACGTCATTTCTGTAACCAATCTGCGATATCTTCGCAGTGTGTTGTTTAGAGATTTCGCAAAGGTATTGATGTTGAGATATTCTGATCCTACACTGCTGGGAAGAACCACGAATTGAAGTGACGAAATATAACGAAAAATCGTAGAATATTGCAGGATATTCAGGCGATTAGAGATAATTAACTGATGGCTCTATACTAGCGGGGCTTCCTATCTAGGAGCATTAATTATCGAGGGTTAAGCAATATGAACTTCTTTGAGTGTCATATTCCTCTTGTATAGTCGGGGAAAACATAGTTGCATCCGAAGACGTTATTGCTCTATACTAGCTTGAGACACGTTGTCTAGGAGCCGTCAATCTTGAGATTACGTATAGTATGAGATGTGTCGTGGTCTCGGTGGGAGACTACACATCTACATCTTCTCTCGAGAAACTTTCTCGATCGGAGGTTTTATGGCATGAGCTTTCACGCTTAGAGACATGAGTCTCAATACTCATTCGATTGCTTGGGATCCCAGGAGTAATTGCGAAATTGCTCAAGTATTCATGAGATGTGTCGTGGCCTCGGTGGGAGACTACACATCTACATGTACTACGAGAGACTGACCTTCTCGATCGAGAGATTTATGGCATGAGCTTTCATGCTTTAATGAGAGACATGGGCCTCAATACTCATCCGATTAGAATCCGAGTATAGCATTACAATTTTACCCTTTGTCGAAAATCCACCATCTATACCAAGGTAACTTGGATTGCAAACCCTGATTTGAAAACTATATAAAGGAGAACTCTAGCAACTGGGAAGCCTAATCCCCACACCATATGTGTGTTACTAGTTGCATAAACTAGAGTCGATTCTCCTTTAACCTTAGGTTTCTTCGAGACCCTGTATATTAACGACTTCAAAGACTTCATTGGGATTGTGAAGCCATACCCAACTATTTTCTTTGTAGTTGCGTGTTTCTAATCTTGCCCGATTCATCGTTTGAGTACTATCTTCTCTAAGATTTGCTCAAGATTTAATCTCGATAAGCAAGATAAAAAGTAATCACAACACCTTCGTCTCATCGTTTGGATTCCACAATATCTAGTTTCGCCCTCGACGATTTAGATTATTGTGAGGTCATTGATAATACTAGGCTGTTCTTCGGGGAATATAAGTCAGGGTTATCAATTAGTTCATGTTCACCTTGATTTATCAAAAGACGGAACAAAAACTCTAGGGTATTTCTGTGGGAGACAAATTTATTCAATTATATACTTTTCTGTGTGAGATAGATTTGTTTATCAAGTCTTCGACTTTGGGTCGTAGCAACTCTTGGTTGTGGGGGAGATCAACTAAAGGAATCAAATGCGTAGTATCTGCTTTGGGATCGAGAGACGTAAGGAACATAACGGTACCTTGAATCGGTGTCGATTAATTAGACTTCAACTACATTCTTGTCCGAAGTTCATTGGTAGTAGGCTAGTGTCTGTAGCGTCTTAATACAGTGTGGTGTTCAAAATGGACTAGGTCCCGGGGTTTTTTTGCATTTGCGGTTTTCCTCGTTAACAAAAGTGCGGTGTCTCTGTGTTATTTCTTTTCCGCATTATATTTTGTTATATAATTGATATCACAGGTTGCGCGTTAAGATTAATCAATTAGATAATCCAACCTTTGGCTGTTGATTTAAATTGATTGACACTTGAACATTGGTCTTTGGTAATAGTTCAAATTACTTCTCTTATATTCAATCGGGCTCATGATTTCTATTTGTTGATCGCATGATTGAATTAAGAGTTAGAGATATTAAACTCTTTGATATACTTTTCTCTAGATTGAGCTAGTCACATTTGTCTAGTTGATTCTCTAGAAAGTATATTGGAGTAAGTCCTCTCAGATTGCCAAACGAATTATTGTGTGTGGTTGTTAGACCCCCGCATTTTCACAATCTTTTTTATTAAGGCTTCCTTTTCCAGTTGAAACATTTCTGGACAAGTAAGATTGTGCATCGGAGAATAGTCAGGACTGTTAGGAGGACATGTGTGATTATCAGCAAAGATATTAAGAGAACTTTCATAGATATCGTCCTCAGGACGGTAGTCAAGAGTAGCCATCCATGCTTTAGTTAACTCACTTAACTCCTCATGAGAACTTTTGGAAGTATCATGATACGTTTATAGCACTTAGAACAAGCTTCATGATCATAGTTTTTGAACTTTCCTATCCCCCTTTTCGACTAACATGGCTTTCTTTTGAGACTTTCTTTTATTCTGTCTAAGAATTTTCATAAGTTGTTGTATAAACAGTGACAGAGTTGAATTAAAGAAATTCTCATCCCTTGTATTAGTCAATTTAGGACGTCGAGACCTTTTATCAGATGTAGCAACAAGGTTGCTTAACAAGTGACGTTTTTCTCTTTGTGAAAGTTCAAGATCGAAAATTTTAAGCTTTCCAACAAGAGTATTTCTGGAAAGAGCATCAAGGTTATTTCCCTTAACGATGGCATGCTTCTTAGAATCATATCTGGATGGCAGCGATCTGAGAATTTTCATTACAGTGTCCTTTTCAGGAATAGTCTTACCCAATGCAAAGGATGCATTAACAATTTCAGAAACTTTGTGATTAAACTCATCAAATGAATCTTCATCCGCCATACGAAGGTTTTCCGTCGGAACTTAGGATTTGAAGCCTAGCTTCCTTCTCACTGGTACTTCCTTCGAATACGGTTTCTAAGATATCCAAATCATCTTTAGAACGAGTGCACGTAGTCACATGATGATGAAGATCTGGGGTAATGGCATGTATGATGGCATTCAAACCGTCGGAGTTTTGCTTTGCAGCAAGTATCTCAACAGCGTCATATGCACCAATATCCTTTGGAACGGTCGCATATCTTATTTCCACAACGGGAGCATCATATCCATTAACTACATAAACTCATGATTTAAAATCACGCGCTTGAAGAAAGACATGCATAGTAAATTTCCACCACAAGTAATGTGAGCCATCAAGGCGGTGGTAAGTTTATAGAGATAACACTTGTCCATATCATACCGCTACAAACACAAACTTATAAGGTCTTTAATGTGTTTGCCTGCTCTGATACCAATTGAAAATGCGGGGGTCTAACAACCACACCCAACAATTCGTTTGGCAATCTGAGAGGACTTACTCCAATATACTTTCTAGAGAATCAACTAGATAGTCAGACTCAATCTAGAGAAAAGTATATCAAAGAGTTTAATATCTCTAACTCTTAATTCAATATGCAATCAGCAAATAAAAATCTGCGAGCCCGATTGAATATAAGAGGAATAACTTGAACGGTACCAATGACCAATGTTCAAGGGTCAATCAATTTAAATCAACAACCAAATATTGAATTATCTAATTGATTGACCTTAACGCACAACCTGTGATATTTTAATTATATAACAAATATAATGCAGAAAAGAAATAACACAGACACCAGAATTTTGTTAACGAGGAAAACCGCAAATGCAGAAAAACCCCGGGACCTAGTCCATTTTGAACACCACACTATATTAAGCCACTACAGACACTAGCCTACTACCAATGAACTTCGGGCAGGATCTGTAGTTGAACCTAATCAATCTCACCTTTGATTCAAGGTACAAGTTGCGTTTCCTTACGTCTCGATCCCAATGAGGATACTACATACTTGATTCCCTTAGCTGATCTCACCCACAACCAAGAGTTACTACGACCCAAAGTCGAAGACTTGATAAACAAATCTGTCACACACATAAAAGTCTATAGATTGAATAAATCCGTCTCCCACAGAAATACCCAAGAGTTTTTGTTCCATCTTTTGATAAATCAAGGTGAATGGGAACTAATTGATAACCTGGACTTATATTCGAAGAATGACCTAGTATTATCAATCACCTCACAATAATATAAATCGTATGATGGCGAAACAAGATATTATGGAATCACAAACGATGAGACGAAGGTGTTTGTGATTACTTTTTATCTTGCCTATCGGAGATTAAATCTCGAGCAAATCTTAGAGAAGATAGTACTCAAACGATAAAATCGGGCAAGATCGAGAATACGCAACTACAAAGAAAATAGTTGGAGTGCGGCTTCACAATCCCAATGAAGTCTTTGAAGTCGTTAACCTACATGGTCTCGAAGAAACCTAAGGTTAAAGGAGAATCGTTGTAGTTTATGCAACTAGTAACACACATGAGGTATGGGGATTAGGTTTTCCAATTGCTAGAGTTTTCCTTTATATAGTTTTCAAATCGGGGTTTGCAATCCAAGTTACCTTGGTAACAAAGCATTCAATATTCACCGTTAGATGAAAAACTGATTCAACCAAGCTAATATCTTTCAACCGTTAGATCGAACTTAGCTTGTTACATACAAATGAAATGTACCCTCATTTAGGTTTATGCAACCGTACCCAAACGTGTACACCATGTTGGCTCACAAATATTGAACCTAAGTTAGCCATGTGATTACTCTCATATCAACCTTATTCATCTTAACCATATATAACTAATTCAAATGAAACTAGTTAAAGAGCCGTTCAATTGCTATATTCTCATAGAAGTATACAAGAACACAATTGAAGCAAAATCGGTTTGATTCACTCGAATCAATTCATGAACATTATAGCCAAGGCTTGCAAAGATTGCGTTCCTCATATTATAAATGTTTAAGTTCATGTACATAACAGATTTTAGAAAGTAACCAATTCAAGTATGCAGACGTGTTCGCATACTTAAGTAGCCAGACAGAATTTGGTTACGCCAGTACGTGTACGGATGCGCATACCAATTCACATTCCAAACTCCAGTAGAAATTCACGGACGTGAGACTTCCGTGGTATACGTACGTGTCGCATACGCCTGGACATCCAACAACCTCCGGTGCGCGTACGTGTACGCATACTTGAGTTCCGGTTTTGGACTTACACAAAAATGTGATAACACACTACGTTTATATCCAAACTTGGTTACATGATTCTAATCTCTTTATTTCAATCATTGAAACTTTCTTAGAGGATGACAATAGCCGTTTTCACACATTATTAGCATCAAAGCAATTTTCAAGATATTGAAATAATCATAACGAAACATTCCAAGACTACACCAAATGATTGTATCACACAAACCATGTAAGATGTTACTCGGCAACTTTCACATGATATAAGATGAACTTGGTCGAAGCGAAAGCTTGCCAACACATATTTCGAGAAATATGTAAGCGAGATAAACTCAGATCGAAATCTCAAATATGTATATAGAAAACTATATCGTAATACGACTTATGTCTCAATATAGAAGATAGAGTAGAAATAGACTTTCCAAGTGATATATGAGTTTCGGTCTCCACATACCTTTTGTCGATGAAGTTCCACAAGCTCCCTTTAGTAGTTCTTCGTCTTCAAATGATGAACGCCGTGAAGTCTAAGCTCAACTACACAATCTATGTCCTAGTCCGAGACACCTAGAAATAGGCTAGAAATCAAGACTTATAGTTTTGATCACTAACATTGACAAACATGCTTGAGATAGCAACGCATGAGAGTTCCACCGAGAAGTGCTCTAACATGTTTGGTACCTTTGGTATCCTACCCCTTTTCTTTGGAACCTCCGCTACATCGGCTATGGGTGAGGCTTCGGAATTCTCACTTGATGTTGGCAAGCTTTCGTTTCGACCAAGTTCATCTTATATCATGTGAAAATTGCCGAGTAACATCTTACATGGTTTGTCCGATACAATCATTTGGTGTAGTCTTCAAATTTTTCGTAATGATTATTTCAATATCTTGAAAATTGCTTTCATGCTAATAGTGTGTGAAAACGGCTATTGTCATCCTCTTATGAGTGCCAAATAGTGCATATTTATTCACCTTTTTATTGACATTTTACTCATCTTTTGCGCTTAGAAATCAGATATTATCCCAGATTCTGTGTTTTCTTTGTTTTCAAGAATAAATATTTGTATTAATTAATTTTGTGTTTTTAGGCAATAAATAAAGCTCGGAGAAATTGAGGAGCCAAAAGAGCGAAGACTCGAGAGGCAAGTGTCTATGGAGCGGAAAGCGAAGCCGCGCGCGCACGGTTGCAACCCAACAAGTAGCAACTCATCTACAAGACATGGGCTAGAGCTACCCACGACCGGATCAAGAACCCTCTCATCCCGAGCCGTTGAGATCTCGCCCGGATGCATCATACGGTCGCTCCTTCGCTCACATCTATTTCTCGATGCTCCGCTCAACACCGAGATCCTCCAAGTCCTCCTCGGCCCGTTCGGATCGTACCGGCTTCATCCTACGCTCGCTCGGCCCGTCTCATCATCACTCGATGTATACGCCTCGCAACGAAACTCCCCATACCCTATACCTAATCGACCTAACCTCATTTCATTTCCATCTTCTCTTTCTTCCTCTCCCGTCACGCTCACGAACGAGCTGCGCTCATCCACCTTCTTCACCCATACCACCACCGAGCCACCTTCGCCACCAACTCCATCCTCTCTCGACACCGGCCAACAACCCCGGCAGCCGTCTACTCCTCCTCCTTAGGTCTAGATATCTCTTTCTTAGTTTCTACCAACCCTAGAAACTAAATCGGAGATAACTAGAGCTAGGGTCTCAATCAATCAACCGATGGAGTTCGAGCACGGGTGTGACGGGGAGAACAACGATTCGAGTATGGGTGCGAGTGTTGTTTTTGATTTGTTTTATCTTTAATTTTCTGTTTTTGAATATTAGGGTTTATATTCCTTTGCATGTATAAATAGCAATGAACTTTGTGTGTAGAGGGCATGCCTGGATTAGCTTTGAGAGCGGTAATTAGATTTAATTTGTGTTCATTTTTATTTTAATGTTTTAATTGAAGTTGCTAAGGTTTCACTGAAACCCTAATTCACTATGGTGATTTCAACTCTGCTTGAATGTTCTTGAGAGCTTAAATTATAGATACAACTTCAATTCTAATACCCAATACTTTACTCTCACAATGGATATCTTGTATCCATTGTAGTTAGACTATTAATTTGTGTTGTTGTATTGCTGTTCAATCCTTAGAACTAGATGCTAATTCCTTTGTTTGGTTTGTGCTTAATTAGACAACCGGTGCTCAGAGTTAGTTCATTAGTTTGAATATTGAAGTATCACTAGGAGAAACTCCTAAGATAGGTGGTAGAAGTGACAAGCTTCACTTATACGGTATAGGAACAAGAACTCAACTTAGTTGAACACACTATAGGAATCGAGAGGTGGATTTGAAGACCTAGCAATCCTTTACTCTCACTGTTTACCTTAGTTTAGAGTCACTTCAGTTCAAACTCAGCCGTATCGGCAACCAAACATCTGTTGTTACTTGCACTTGTTGAAATTCAGTTGAAGAAGCCTTGATCACATAAGCATCCCATTTCCCTGTGGATCGACTCAGATTTAGCGTCTCCGATAGACGCCCCGTGCACTTGCGGTATCCTTGTAGGCTATAAAATAAACATCTTTTCGGGCCTACCAAGTTTTTGGCGCCATTCTTAGGGGACTTGGCGCGTGCCTGTGATTTTGGTTTGACTCTCGATTTACACTCACCCCTGTACATATTCACCTTGAATTTTTAGCATCTGTCTTTGCTTTTGTACATTGTGGTTAGCATTTAGTTTCCTCATTTGTTTTCTCATTACATTCTTAGTAGACTCATCGTAACTTGCATCTTTAGTTGCATCTTCATTTATCACCACTCGGTTGGAGCTTTGTCACTAGTTCAAGGAAACTAAGCGACCACGTATCTTAGTGCCTTCACTGAGTTTCAATTACCTCGTACATAATTTAGTCATCTCATAAGCGCCATCTGTTAGCATACTAGCCTTTAATTCTTGTAACTTAGCGTGTCATTGCATTTTTGTTAGTTTATTTGTGCATTGCATATCCCAAGTACATATTTATCATCTTAGTGTGTCTAGCTTGTAGCTTAGTTGTAGATTCAAGCATATCATTTGCATCTCGGTGCATTTACGTAATTTTGTAGCATCATTTGTAGTTTTTATTATTTGTGCTCATTCATTGAAGGTAAAGATTTGTAAGCTCATTTGTGCTTATCTCATTCAAAGATCGGCCCCGCTCTTTTGCTTAGCCCATCACGGTTGTGTCATATCATTTGCATTGTAACTTTGAATTGCTAAACCTTCATCTCTATCGGTAGGCTCGTAGTGGTTTCTGTTCATATAATTTTGCACATTTACGAGAACTAAACTTTCTCTTGAGCTAGCGGTACCCGACAAAAGTTGTGGTAAAGGCTGAGGCAAGGAAGCGCAAGCGAGCAAGCCCGAGGGAAAGACAAAGAATTGAGCAATACGGCCCACTTGTGGCTAAAGCAAGTTGGTCACTCCCAATCCCTTTTACACTCTATATATGCATGCTAGGCTTTGTGAAGGCTGTGATCTGTTAAGCTTGTTGATTGGCTGTGGATCTTTGAACTATCTTTGCATGAGAAATTAGCAACCTTGCTAGGTATCACCCACACAGTGCAAACAGTGTAATTACTCTATGCACCCGCCTTGAAAATTTTGTGCATGCTTTCTGTGAAAACTAAGGATAGCCAACTTGTGATACCTGTTGAATTTCGAGGCTCGGGTATCACTTGTGTGTGTGTGATTTTGTGGCATTTGAATGAGGGTTGAGTGACTTGAGCAAGCACACTCATACGCCTGTAGAGCCTAAAGGCTGCGGCTTGGTCTACTAAGCATAACCACCTGAGCCCAGCCACGTGCCTTGTGTGAAACCCCGTTGTGCTCAACCTCATTTGAATTTGTGAGTTTGAACCTGTGGCCCGGGGTTTCCAAGTTTGAATGCTTGAGACCTTGTGTGAGACATACGCACCTTCTTTGTGACTGTTGAGCTGGTGAAAGACCTGTGAATCTGTGTGGTGCAGTGAGCCAACTGTTGTTGAACCCTTATGCATGCTTGATCTTGCCTTAAACCTTGTGTGAGATTGTGCTACCACAGTGGGTGTTTATTTGTTAGCCCTCACTGAAATCTTGAAATTGCTTTCGGTGCTTCACACCCAATTCTTGTCTTTGAGTTTAATGAATTGCACACAATGTCGTGCACCTATTGCATGCTTGGCGACGACCGGTGGGCAATAGGCTACGACACACACACACACACTAGGTTTCCCCTAATCTGAGCAACTTGGGTTGAACAAAACCTTTAACAATTAAGCCCACATCCTCTGAGCTGTTTGGGTGATCCTATCTTGAAGCCCACAACAGGGCTGATCACTGTGAAACTCAGTTCACAGGCTAACACAACTGGGCTTTGCACACAAGCTCATTGGGATGAAGCAAGTAAGCGGAAACCAACCACTGGGCTCTGCATCTGCCAAGCCCAAACCTCCCACTGGCCAGGCTCTGCCCAACCAATTCTTTGGGCTGCTCATGTTCATATAACCTAGGCTTTGCACAACCATTGAAGCCCACAGTTCCACTGGGCTGTACATTCCCAACAAAACCAAACAGAAACCCACAAAAACCAAACCAGCCCAACAAACCAAAGCCCACATAAACCAAATGAAACCCAATAAACCAAACTGAGTCCACTCTGTTTGGGCTTTGAGTTCAATTTGAGTTGTTAAATTATGTCGGGATTTTGGTGCGCAGGCGGGGATACAAACAAATCAATTAGAGAGCTTGCTTACGGGCACGCTTCACGGTATGAAACCCTCCACGAGACCATAATGATTTTAGGGCATATTATGAGCCTTCTCGGGGCCACGACCTTGAGTACTCATACCCTAACCATCATGAGCACATGTATCAGTCACCACAGTGGGGAGATGAACAATTTTATACTCCCCCAACTCCTTGTTTACAATCACTAATGGAAACGCTCATGGAGCAAAATGCTAGGCTTGAATTGAATGCAATGCATGATCATCCATATAGCAACATGTCTGAATTTCCCTTCTCTAGTGAACCATGTGCACAACCATGTAATGATGATTCATATGAAACATGCATACCCACTATTGAAGACTCTCCCTCCATTGAACAATGTCACATGTTCTTAAAGATGAACTTGATTCATTTAGAAAAGAAGAATGGAAGGCAGTTCATGATAGAATGATTATTGTCCCTAATAAAGAAAATCTTGAAAATAGTGTTTCTCTTCCTACTCATGCAACTAACACTTGAATATGAACCTAATCTAGAGGAAAATGAGTACACTAGAAATGCTACAATTTTGAATAGGAAATACATTTTTGTTATGATGATGAGGATGATTATGATATGTTAGAAGAGCATATGCATGCGAGAAAATATGATGGAATCTTTTTGGTTCGAGAGACGTTAGGCGTCTCTTACGTGAACCCCATGAATGATGCCTCTTCTAATATTCATACATGTGATATTAACTACGAGCTTGGTTTTGTGAAATTCTTCGGTGAATGTGAGCATACTTCACAACTTGTTTGTGACTTAGGAAAGGATGAATCTTCTGTTGACACTAATGTTCTTTTGGATCATGATTTTATTGTTGTGTCGATTCCTGCCCATATATCAATATGTTGCCTCGCTACGATGATCATGACATGGTGATTGATGAATTGTTCTATCTTTGGTGAGCATGATTTTGTGTCGACTTTAGGAAAGTGTGTAATGGTGCAAATGATTTTATACATGAAAACAACTTAGATGTACCTACTTTCTCTCTAAGTCACAAATTGAAACTCCTCCACCAAACCTAGGTGTAGTTTGTCACAAAATTGCAAAACCAACTTTTCTAAAAATGCCTAACTTAGGCCTAGAGCTTTGTGCTTCCCAAGTCCTCTTGGACTATTTTGCATCAAAGTATAACACTCTTAAGGAGCCACGGTTGGAATGTGTATATGCACTTTGTTATTAGCAAAACTCATTTTGAGTTAGACCTTGTGCATGATGTACCTTTAATTTTGCAAGATTTTATTCTCAAAAGCACACTGTTGACAAATTTAGGTTTGGGGAAAATCATTCCCATATACTGACCTTACTTGCACTCTCATTTTATATTTGTGTACTAGTTTGTTGATGTTTGTATATATTTTCTATTGGGTTGATCCTCAACTCTTTAGATTGTTAGTGTATGGTGAATTTTCATTGTATATAATCCGGTAGGACTTGTTAAATTTTCTTTTCTTGAATCGGTTGAGTCTTCTTGTACATATATTGTGCTAATCAGATATGATCTCATTTTGAGAATGTTGGATTCTAGCCTTGATTAATGAAGCTCAACCTTGCTCCGTCGACATCCAGGTAATCTCTTCCCTTTTCTCTACTCAACATAGTTCTCGTGGTATGTATTTGTTTAAATTTTTCCTATCTGTTGACACATTGAGGACAATGTTTGATTTAGGTTTGGGGGTGCATTTGCATATAGAGTTTTTAGTCTTTTTAATCTTTTTTTAGTCTTTTTAATCTTTTTGTAAAAACCTCCAACTTTTAGAGATTTTAGAGTCACTAGCATGCTTCTAGCTATGTTTACATAGAGAATCTGACCGAAATAACAAAAGTTAGAAGTCTTAGGAGAACACAATCGGGTTTCTTAGTTGATTAGAGCGTTAAAGTTGGATTTAAATATCTAGGAGAAGCGAATTAGGTCTTGTTTAGATATTCGGTAGTAAATTTTGATCACCCATAGTGGAGACTACCCATTTTACATCAAGTGAGGCACCAACCTTCAATTTTTTGCAACTTTCTAGAAAATTTGTTAGAGTGTGTGTCACCGTCGTCAATTCGGGTAGGAATGGTGAGCTACCCAACCGCACCAATTTATTACTTACTTTTGATCTCTTGAGTGCTAGTTTTTGTCAATCATGAGGGTGGCGTCTAAAGATGAAAACTCCTTCTAAATATCGATTTGCGGTTAGCATCACTCTCTCTCTCAATCGCCAAGACCCATAGAAACACATCATCGTCAGCAAACGGAGCATCATCAGAATATTGAAAGAAAAGTTGAGATAGTCCAAGGTTACAAGCAACAAAGAAAAGAAAAGAAAATAGGATGAGAATTAATGAAGTTTGTGAAAAATTGAGTTTTATTGTTTTATTGTCATGTAAAAAAAAAAATATTATGTGTGTTGTATTACTATTATTTTCAATTCATGTACTTAAAAAAAAAAAATTGTCAAGTTTTTGTAAAGTTCAGAAGTTCGTCATCAACGATTGAACCAGAAGGCCAGAAGATTGAAGACGTTTCTACGGTTTCCTATGAGAGAGTGATATTAATTGCCGATCGGGTGAGAAGGTAAGTGAGTACTCCCACCCTTGCTAATGGTTGATTTCCTTCCTTAGAGATCATCGGAAAAGATTCTTTTTGTCCACATTTTACGTGGAGTCTCCAGTTTTATTTGAAGGTTATCCTTCTTACCTACAACGTGTGCGGGATTTCTCTCTTCATTCCTGCCTGCACACATGAGAGACTAAAAAGCGATCTTTTTGAGTGCAATTATCATAAAACCCTAATGGTGAGGGCGAAGTCGAGGCTTATGATCACAATCGAATCAGAATTCTTTCATATGGTATGGTTACTTCTATCTCAACACTTAAGGATGAGAATGCGTTCTTTGGTAGTTCCAACCACATTGTTACTAGCATGCGAAACTCTATGTCCTCATAGCTCCTTGGATGCTTGAGACTCTTTTACACTACGAAGTTGGAGAAGGTTTTGTGGGTACACCTCGGTAAACCCTCACGAGACTACAACTCGTCCACTAGGGACACCTAGGGGTTTAAAGGCTTAGTGCATACGCTAAATGCATTCGAGAGACTGCTGACAGGGGGTATAGTTAGGATTTCTTAATTTGTTTCACTTGAGGACAAGTAAAATTCGGGTTTGGGGGTATTTGATGAGTGCCAAATAGTGCATATTTATTCACCTTTTTATTGACATTTTACTCATCTTTTGCGCTTAGAAATCGAGATATTATCCCAGTTACGTGTTTTCTTTGTTTTCAAGAATAAATATTTGTATTAATTAATTTTGTGTTTTTAGGCAATAAATAAAGCTCGGAGAAATTGAGGAGCCAAGAGCGAAGACTCGAGAGGCAAGTGTCTATGGAGCGAGAAGCGGAAGCAAGGCTGCGCGAGTTGCAACCCAACAAGTAGCAACTCATCTACAAGACATGGGCTAGAGCTACCCCGACCCGGATCAGGAACCCTCTCATCCGTAGTTGAGATCTCGCCCGGATGCATCATACGGTCGCTCCTTCGCTCACATCTATTTCTCGATGCTCGCTCAACACCGAGATCACTCCAAGTCCTCCTGCCCGTTTAGATCGTACCCGGCTTCATCCTACGCTCGCTCGGCCGTCTGCATCGTCACTCGATGTATACGCACTCAAACTCCCGAAACTCCCATACCTATACCCTAATCGGCCTAACCTCATTTCATTTCCATCTTCTATTTCTTCCTCTAAAAGTCACGCTCACGGAAACGAGCTCTGCTCATCCACCTTCTTCACCCATACCACCACCCGAGCCACCTTCGCCATGACTCCATCCTCTCCCTGACACCACTGACAACCCCCCCGGTAGTCTACTCCTCCTCCTTAGGTCTAGATATCTCTTTCATAGTTTCTACCAACCCAGAAACTAAATCGGAGATAACTAGAGCTAGGGTCTCAATCAATCAACCGATGGAGTTCTCGAGCACGAGTGTGAGGAGAACAAGCGATTCAGTATGGGTGCGAGTGTTGTTTTGATTTGTTTTATCTTTAATTTACGATTTTTTGAATATTAGGGTTTATATTCCTTTGCATGTATAAATAGCAATGAACTTTGTGTGTAGAGGGCATGCACAGGATTAGTGAGCTTGACAACTAGATTTAATTTGTGTTCATTTTTATTTTAATGTTTTAATTGAAGTTGCTAGGGTTTCCTTTGAAACCCTAATTCACTATGGTGATTTCAACTACGCTTGAATGTTCTTGAGAGCTTAAATTATAGATACAACTTCAATTCTAATACCCAATACTTTACTCTCACAATGGATATCTTGTATCCATTGTAGTTAATTCTATTTGTGTTGTTGTATTGCTGACTCAAGCCTTAGAACTAGATGCTAATTCCCTTGGTGGTTGTGCTTAATTAGACAACCGATGCTCAAAGTTAGTTCCTTAGTGAATATTGAAGTATCACTAGGAGAAACTCCTAAGATAGGTGGTAGAAGTGACAAGCTTCACTTATCCGGTATAGGAACAAGAACTCAACTTAGTTGAACACACTATAGGAATCAGAGGTGGACTTGAAGACCTAGCAATCCTTTACTCTCCTTTGTTTACCTTAGTTTAGAGTCACTTCGGTTCAAACTCAGTAGTATCGGCAACCAAACATCTTGTTACTTGCACTTGTTGAAATTCAGTTGAAGAAGCCTTGATCACATAAGCATCCCATTTCCCTGTGGATCGACTCGTACTTGCCGCGTCTCCGATAGATGCCGTGCACTTGCGGTATCACTGTAGGCTATAAAATAAACATCTTTTCAGGCCTACCATCCTCTAAGAAAGTTTTAATGATTTAAATAAAGAGCTTACATGTAACCATGTTTGGATATAAACATATTGTGTTATCACATTTGTGTGTAAGTCCAAAACCGGGAACCCGAGGTATGCGAACCCGTACGCGTCTTGGCGGTTGTTGGATGTCTGGGCAAGTATGCGTACATACGCATACTGGCGGAAGTTTCATGTCAGTGAATTTCTGCTGGAGTTTGGAATGTAAATTGGTATGCGGACCCGTACGCGTACTGGCGTAACCAAACTCGGTCCGGCTACTTAAGTATGCGTACATGATTGCATACTTGAGTTGGTTACTTTCTAAAATCGATTATGTACATGAACTTAAACATTTATAAAATAAGGAAAGCAATCTTTGCAAACCGTGGCTATAATGTTCATGAATTGATTCGAGTGAATCAAACCGATTTTGCTTCAATTATGTTCTTGTATACTTCTATGAGAATATAGAAATTGAACGGCTCTTTAACTATTTTCATTTGAGTCATTTGAACTAGTTATGGTTAAGATGAATAAGGTTGATATGATAGTAATCATATGGATAACTTCGGTTAACTATTTGCGAGCCAACATGGTGTACACGTTTGGGCACGGTTACATAAACCTAAATGTGGGTACATTTCATTTGTGTGTAACAAGCTAAGTTCGGTCTAACGGTTGAAAGATATTAGCTTGGTTGAATCAGGTTTTTCATCTAACGGTGAATATTAAATTCTTTGTTACCAAGGTAACTTGGATTGCAAACCCTGATTGGAAAACTATATAAAGGAGAACTCTAGCAACTGGGAAACCTAACCCCCACACCTCTTGTGTGTTACTAGTTGCATAAACTAGAGTCGATTCTCCTTTAACCTTAGGTTTCTTTGAGACCACAGCAGGTTAACGACTTCAAAGACTTCATTGGGATTATGAAGCTAGACCCAACTATTTTCTTTGTAGTTACGTGTTACGATCTTGCCCGATTCTATCGTTTGAGTACTATCTTCTCTAAGATTTGCTCGAGATTTAATCTCCGGTAGGCAAGATAAAAAGTAATCACAAACACCTTCGTCTCATCGTTTGTGATTCCACAATATCTAGTTTCGCCATCATACGATTTAGATTATTGTGAGGTGATTAATAATAATAGGATGTTCTTCAGGAATATAAGTCCGGGTTATCAATTGGTTCCTGTTCACCTTGATTTATCAAAAAACGGAACAAAAACTCTTGGGTATTTCTATGGGAGACATATTTATTCAATCTATAGATTTTTCTCTGTGAGACAGATTTGTTTATCAAGTCTTTGACTTTGGGTCGCAGAAACTCTTGGTTGTGGGTGAGATCAGCTAAGGGAATCAAGTGCGTAGTATCATCTGGGATCGAGGCGTAAGAACGCCTAACTATACCTTGAATCGGTGTGAGATTAATTAGGGTTCAATTACAGTCCGAGTCCAAAGTTCATTGGTAGTAGGCTAGTGTCGTAGCGGCTTAATACAGTGTGGTGTTCAAATGGACTAGGTCCAGGGGTTTTCTGCATTTGCGGTTTCCTCGTTAACAAAATTCAGTAATACGTATTTATTTCTTTTCCGCATTATATTTTATTATATAATTGAAATATCACAGGTTGCGCGTTAAGATTAATCAATTAGATAATCCAACCTTTGGTTGTTGAT
This sequence comes from Papaver armeniacum, assembly GCA_023531295.1. Classification (NCBI taxonomy): domain Eukaryota; kingdom Viridiplantae; phylum Streptophyta; class Magnoliopsida; order Ranunculales; family Papaveraceae; genus Papaver; species Papaver armeniacum. The sequence continues at coordinate 45,657 of JAJJWW010004447.1, forward strand.
TTAAATTGATTGACACTTTAACATTGGTCTTCGGTACCGTTCAAGTTACTCCTCTTATATTCAATCGGGCTCGCAGATTTCTATTTGCTGATTGCATATTGAATTAAGAGTTGGAGATATTAAACTCTTTGATATACTTTTCTCTAGATTGAGTCTGACTGTCTAGTTGATTCTCTAGAAAGTAAATTGGATTAAGTCCTCTCAGATTTCCAAACGAATTGTTGGGTGTGGTTGTTAGACCCCCGCATTTTTCAATTGGTATCAGAGCAGGCAAACACATTAAAGACCTCATAAGTCTGTGTTTGTAGTGATCTAAGGATGGACGATATTGTCTCTGATAAACGCATCACCAGAAAAAAAAAGTTATGTTTCTTTGAAGTCTATTAAAGAGAAAGTTTATTCAATCTCGAATATAGAAAAACCGTGTGTTCCAAGGAAACAAACGTACATTGACAATTGTTTTCCTGACTACCTTACTGACGAGTCTAACTCTGATGTTGAAAGGAATGCATCCAAAGATAGTGTAGTGATTCTAAAACTCGTTAGAACCCAGGCTGATGATGTCAATCGATTGAAACACAAATTCAATGTCCTTATTGGTATGGTAAATAAGCGTGACTCTCTTCTAAAGGTCCTTCAAGATAAAAATGTTTCAGTCTGTTCTTCACGAACTCTACTTGAGGAAAAACTCAAAAAGGATGCTTTGGAAATGAAACATCTCTTAAGTAAACTCTCCTTACAAGAGTGTTCCAAAGAGTCCATCGTACCTATTGCCTCTAATATGACTGTAAAAGAGTCAGTTTCAGAAGCAAAAATAAAATCCATTCCTATTGAAAAAGATGTGCACTTATCCACCTCCAATAAAGGAATATCCACATCACACGGAAGGAAGTCTCGGCGATGGTATTAATCTTGTTCTATCTAATCACTTAGGTGATCGGAAAGTGTGTCTCTTTTGTAATTCAAAAGGATAGTGTGAGCAAAAGAGAATTTTTATCTAGGTTGAATGACCTTTCCATTAATCGTCTTGACACACCTTAGATTTAATTATTAAAGGTGTAAGCGACACTCGTATGTCTAAACCTATCGGTTTTAGTTCTCACCTGTGTACCCTACCGGGAAAGTCAGCTCGATGTGTTCCTCAAATGTTCAACTGAGAAACAGTCTTCCTAAACCATTCCGTTTAAGAAGAACTCATGGTTTTACTTCTATCAAAAAGGCAGATAATGTTGTTCAGGATGTGAAAAAGGTACCAGAAGAAGGAAGCAAAAATGGAGAGATGGAAGACAACCTAAAAAGGATAATTGAAGGATATAAAGAAATCATCAACATGCTTTCAATCCCCTCTGGTCAAAATTCTTCAGGTAAGAATCAATACTATGCGTCGTATTTTGATGATAGTAAGTTTTATGATAACTTTTCACATCAAAACGGTCTTTCTCCAAGGTTTCGGAGAAAAAGGTTTAACCGTAAACAACGTTCATTTAATGAGCTTATAGCTCATACTTGTGCTAATTAATCACAAGGTTGAAACCTCACTCTTAAGAAGAATCCTGGTAGAGTGAGAATTATTCAGGTATACTTGATGGCAAGATGTTTTCTGATTCTCTACGCTATTTTCTTATCGTTTTTAGATGGGTGATCCTTCACAAACATCTCTGCATAAGTATTTGTGTTTTCTTTGGAAAATTCTTGTTTTCTTAATTTCTTCTTGAAATTTTGTTGTGTCAAAGTTGCTACTCTTATGCTCTAAGTTTTTCTCTTGTGAGAATATAAGATTTATTGAGCTTAATTATATGAATTTATTCACGTAGCAAAACACTTTGGTGAAGAAACAACATTCTTGGTTGTTTGATCCCTTCTTGGGTCTTTTACGTTTTTAAGGGTCAAGGTTGTGTTCGTACGGGTACCCATATTATTTGTCACGGACCAACTTAGGAAACCCTAAACTCTGTTTACTATGAAAACCTTATAAATTCCAAAAATATTTATGAGAGTACGCAAACTCTCTCTTCTGGTTTTAAGAATGGGGTCTCCTTCAAAACCTTGGAAGTTACCAGCTGATTCGGTTTTCTTGGAATTTGTTTTAAAGAAGAAAAGAACCCTGGTTAAAGCGGACGAAATCGAATCATAATGCTGAGATGGTCTCTGCTGAAGTGGTTCATGGTTTTCTCACTGACCTTGGGAAGACTCAAGCGAAGCTTGAGAACTCGGTAAAGGATCTTAACATCTTTGCGATTTGAGTTGAAAAGGTTAACTCTGACCTGGTTCTCATGAAGTCACATGTTAAGGATCTTCTCAATGAGGATATCTTCTCCGAAGATACAGTTGATACAGTCTGTCACAAGATTGAAGATCCTGGAACCAGTGAAGCTTATCGCTTGAGGTTTCTCTTTGGATTTTAGAGTTGTTTTAGTTCTTTGTTTGTCTAGGAAACTTCTTTTGAGAATTTATTTCTTGTGTTTTTAGAAGATTACTAGGGTTTGGAATAACCATTATTGTGAGTACAAATATCTATTTCCAACGTTTTCATCTTCTATGTTTTTAGATTTATTTATTTAAATTCTAAATTATTTGGAAGATGATTTTTGCAATCTTAATCTTTATGATTTTATATATTAAAAATTGTTATGGGATATGTTATTTACGTCCGTGAACCTTGACTGTCCCATATTTGTTCAAAAGTTATCTCTATATGAATGTATTGATAAAAGATAGAATCAACTTTTGACAAACAAAAGTTAAAGCCTTTTATGTCATTATGCAAATTTTGATGGAAGAAAGGATGCACTTTTGTTTACAAGGATTAAGTCTATTATATGTCATTGTGAAAATAGTGATGAAAAATAGAATGAATCCTTGTTTATTCCATGAGTATTGGTGAATTCCATCCACATTTTTGTGTGCATATCTTGTGTTGCTCAGTAAGTTCTCTTATGTCGAGCATGGCCAATTGAATTGATCATTTTTGGGTTGATTCAATTGAGATTTTTGGATTCAAATCCATGTTTTCATGTGATTTGGTTATATCTAAGAAATCCTTCTTTTCTTGTAAAAGCAATCGTAGCCGTTGTTCTTTCGGGAATGACATTTTATGGGGAGAGTTCTTTTTGAACTTGTGCTTTATTGCCAAATTTTTGTGGGGAGTGCGGTTGTGGAATATTTTAGGGGTTATCTTGCATCTTTATAAACTCCTTGATGAATGTATTTAGCTTCGGCTTTATGATTGCATCAAAATAAGTTGGTATGTTATTCACTTTTGGTCATGAAGTATCTCTATGAAAATTTCATGAGGATCCCACTAATTTTCGTACCTTTTCCAATTTATATTGACAGAAAGGGGGAGAATTAATGTGTAGTTTGATACTACAAATACATATGGTTTACGGATCATTATGTAAGGGAGAGTGGTTTTCATGTCGAGATGAAGTATTGACTAAGGGGGGGTGATACATATCACCATAGTATTGTTGTCAAAGTTGTGATACAATTGAACTTTGATGTTGTGTAATAATATTATTTAGCCATATGATTTCTCTCATATCAACCTTATTCATATTAACCATAACTAGTTCAAATGACTCAAATGAAACTAGTTAAAGAGCCGTTCAATTGTTATATTCTCATAGAAGTATACAAGAACACAATTGAAGAAAAATCGGTTTGATTCACTCGAATCAATTCATGAACATTATAACCCCGGTTTGCAAAGATTGCATTCCTTATTTTATAAATGTTTAAGTTCATGTACATAACCGATTTAAGAAAGTAACCAACTAAAGTATGCAAACGTGTACGCATACTTAAGTAGTCGGACCGATTTTTCTTACGCCACTACGCGTACGGGTGCGCATACCAATTTACATTCACACTCAAGAGACATCCAACAACCGCCTTGATGCGCGTGCGGGGTGCATACTTCAGTTCGGTTTTGGACTTACACACAAATGTGATAACACACTATGTTTATATCCAAACTTGGTTACATGATTCTAAGCTTTTTATTTCAATCATTGAAACTTTCTTAGAGGATGACAATAGACGTTTTCACACACTATTAGCATCAAAGCAATTTTCAAGATATTGAAATAATCATATAAACATTCCAAGATTACACCAAATGATTGTATCACACAAACCATATAAGATGTTACTCGGAAATTTTCACATGATATAAGATGAACTTGGCGAAGCGAAAACTTGCCAACACATATTTCGAGAAATATGTAAGCGAGATAAACTCTGCTCGAAATCTCAAATGTGTATATAGAAAACTATATCGTAATATGACTTATGTCTCAATATAGGAGATAGAGTAGAAATAGACTTTCCAAGTGATAGATGAGTTTCAGTCTCCACATACCTTTTGTCAATGAAGTTCCACAAGCTCCCTTTAGTAGTTCTTCGTCTTCAAATGATGAACGCCGTGAAGTCTAAGCTCAACTACACAATCTATGTCCTAGTCTGAGACATCTATAAATAGGCTAGAAATCAAGACTTATAGTTTTGATCACTAACATTGACAAACATGCTTGAGATAGAAACGCATGCGAGTTCGGCCGAGGAGTGCTCTAACATGTTTGGTATCGTCGCCTCATCACCTTGTTGTTCTTTGTCACTTGATGTTGGTACCTTTGGCAGCCTACCCCTTTTATTTGGAACCTCCTACATCGACTATGGGTGTGGCTTGAATGCTCACCTTGTTGTTCTTGTTCAATCGATGTGGGTACTTTCCTCGGCCTAACCTTTTTTTTGTAATCTACTGCTACATCGACCCTAGGTGTGGCTTAAAGCTTCCTCGGCTTGTTGTTCTTGTTCAATCGATGTGGGTACCTTTCGGCCTACCCCTTTTCTTTGGAAGCTCCGATCCATCGGCTTTTGGTGTGGATCGATACGGAATCCGCCGTTTGTTGTTGAATTGATAGCGGTTCCTTTCTCGGCCTACCCCTTTTGTTTGGAACCGACAATTCTGTGAACCTTGCTTCTGAAATCTCACAAGCGGTTGGATCTGGTTTCTTACTAGCTTCGAGTTCACATTCACGTTGACTCATTTCTTTTAATTCTTTCCTTTGTTTTCTCCTTGCCGTTTTGGTTTGTGGTCTACCGGGAGGATCTCCCTTTGTTGGCTCTTCACTTTATGCTGTCCATGGGCGAGTAATTAGCCTTAGTTGGCTCAACAAGACTTGCCGGCTAGCCGAGTTTCCACGTGAGTAAGCTTCAAAGACTTCCCTTGCTTCGTTAGTATCCCATGGTGATTGTCCGGGAGCTTCCGTAGGGGGAGGGGTGAAAGATAGTTGCTTCCAAAACGGATGAATAACCTCAATAGGCATCACTTCTTCATACAGCACAGGCATATGACGACACGGAAGCCCCAATGAAGCCATGTCGGGACAAATATATACATCACCAGGTTTTCCGTAGTTTATCTCCTTTTGCATTTCTCTCATCATATGTTTTATTGCCCAATGAGAGACGTTGAATTCTATTCCTCGGAGCAACTTACCATATTGAAGATATGAAGTCATCCTTTCCATTGAGCTTTTCTTAAAAGCCTTCTTGATCCCATCGATATCACTCTTAAAGTATAACTTCATTGCCTCGGTGGCCAGTAACAACGTTTCCTTGGTTAGACTCGATGAGACCTTTAAATCTCCCACGAGGCAGGACTGCGCATACTAGTTGCTTCATTCCCATAGTGTCTATACCAGTTTTCCATGCACGCAAAAAAATTTTCCTTGAACTTATCTAACCATTGATTCGACAATACGAGGCAGGCGGTCGGATAAACTTCGTTCAATTGAAATAAACTTGTCAAATTATTTTCGTACGTATCCTCGGTAAGAGACCAATAAACTTTCTCCCAATATCTTTGAAATTCCAACCACTTTTTATGATTTTCCTCATATTCTTTGTCCACTTGCTCTTTGATCTTGCTTCTTTCATCTTCTTTTTCTTCAGGTGATAGTTTGTTCTTGCGAACGTCTTCCTCTAGTTGAACAATCATTCTCTTCTTAATATCCGCCTTAGTGGGTTCAAACAAGGCATGGCAAGCTTTTATCACATTTTGACGTATATAATTGTGCATCCGGGAAGACGTCGGATATTGCATTCATTAATACGTCATCTTGATCGGTTATGATGACCCTCGGAAGATGATTTTCCCGGAAGAATATTTCAATTGTCGTAATGCCCAAATATAATTATTATCCCTCTCGTTTTCCATTAAACACCAAGTCAATGTGAATGATACCTTGTCCGATGTTTGCCCCACGATGTTGAACAACGACATGTTGTATTTGTTTGTATTGTAGGTGCAATCCATCATAAGAACACCATAACATGTATGAGCCAATTTTGCAAGAAAAGGATGCGAAATGAATATTTGAAGGCGCTTGTTTTTCGCCCTCTTTTAATGATACGCGTGTAGTTGTGATCCCAAACAATCTTTTCAAATTCTTGCATAACGGTCCTCCCTTCCCATTCCACCCTTCTAATAGTTTCTTGTGCGCTATAAACTGTACTTAGAAGACACGTTTGTCTCATCCTTTTCCTTGAAGCCTCTGAGAATTTGTCTTGGTTTGATGCATGCTTTGGTCAATCTCTTTACATCCTCCAATTCATGAGGTTTTAGCTTCGCAACTAGGGAGTGACCAACAAAATCTTTCGGATCCGGGGTGGTTATGACTGCCGAACTACACCTTACAATCGCATTCATTGTCCTTGTCTCTTAAACTGAATACAAGCTTAAAGGGGCAATTATCCTTCCTCGTACGAGTCTTGTATACCCTATTAGTCTTCTTTGGATATACATAACCCTTTCTCTTGTGGATATTATTCTCCTTTTATATCCCACTTCTCTCGCAAACCATCTCAAAACGGATCTTTGAACCTTGGGTATTCCTCACCAACACACACATGTTCTTAAGAACCGTCTCTTTATCCCAAGCAATTGATTCCCTTGGAGATTTTATTCCCTACATAAGGAAAACAATGGGAGATTATAAGGTTCATTACAAGCAATCCATTAGTAAAGTTCAAGATACTAGGTGAAAAGTATTCTTTGGTAACATATCATAGGCATTTTATAGTATTCGGACATATCCCGACCAAGCGGTCTTGCATTTGTTGGATCAATATATGTCACAACCTAAGGATCGAATGAAAAGAAAAAAAAAAATTAGTTCCGAAAATATTTAAAATACTATGCTGGACCACAGTTCCAAGCATGCTCGACTCAAGGTGCCGACATGCTCGTTATCTAAGGTTCCAAGCCGGTACATCGATCCGGCGTGGACCATAATTAATATACCATGCCAGTTCTTAGATTTATAAAACACTGCTTCTTGTATGTTTTTTTTGTAGGTATCGGCATGGTCACGTTAGAATTTAACCATGCCGTTAAAGGTGTCGGCATTCATGTTATCTATGGTTCCACGCCGGCATAGGGTTCCGGCATGGTCGATAATTAATATACCATGCCGTTTTTTAGCTTTGGAAGACACTGCTTCCTGTATGTTTTTTTGGAGGTACCGGCATGGTAACGTTAGAATTGAACCATACCGATAGCATATTCCGTAGAATATTCCGTGGTAGGTAAAAAGTAACTTTTATTCCGGCATGGTTTTTTCGGTTGAATACAATGCCGGCTTGCATTTTAAAATGGGGATATTGTTGGCCGACATGGACGCGGTATGAATATTATGCCGGTAATGGAGATGTCGGCATTGTTGTATTCATACTACATACATGCCGGCAGCGAGCTATTTCAGCTGAAACAATGGTGGATTCAAAGAAAATAAATCAAATTTTCAACATATTGGCACCTTTACCTGAGTATTGGGAGTTCTTGTATGTTGGACTAGTTTACTCTCTTGGGTTGGTTCTTCAAGAAACTCTCCATGCTCATAAAAATCATCATCCAAGATTGTTGGTTCCACAAAAACTTGCAATTGTGAGTTGTTGTCATTAGCAGAAGATTGAAGATATGATCCTTGTTGAAGATTAAAGATTCAGCAGCATCAATTCTCTCTTCACAATCATCCTCCATTTTCACCAAAAAAAGTTCCCTCTCAATTTTTTTCCCTCCTTCTACTCTCACCTCACTCACCCAAATACAAATAAAAATATACACTAATCATTTATCAAATGATCTTATGATTTTCCTAATTATAATTAAGCACTAAACTTGATTAATGAGGGGTAGATTAGGTATTAAGTAAAATACTTAGATAAGGGGTGACCCTAATTTGATATTTGGATCCAGTTTTTGTCATTTTCCTCTATCCCCAATTAGTTCAAGTATCCCCCAATCGCGCGTTTTTAATAAAACCGGTTTAAATGGTGATTGCCTATAAGATGTGAAATTAGAATTAGGGACTTACATTCTTCTTAAAAAAAAAGATATTACGAAGATAAGTGTTCATTTTTTTTTTTTTTTTTTTTGCTACGATATTGGGATATTGGGATCAAATATCATTTTTTTCTTTCATTTTAGCATATTTTCCGGCATCAAAAGGTGAGTATTTGGATGGCAAGCTAAGAGCATCTCAATAGAAGGTGTAAAAAATCCTTTTTATTTAGTCCTTTTATTCATGGGGTCTACACATAGAGTAAATATAGGACCTCATATCTAAAAAACCATCTCCAACGGTGTGAAGTTTAACCATTAGAATTAAAAGAAAATTGGTTAAAAACATGACGTGGAAGTGCAACCAGAGGCGTAGATAACACTTTCTTGAACACCTTCATAATTAGTAATTGATCCCTCCTAACTTGTAGGACACTACTGTTGGAGATGGATTTATGCCAAACGGGGGTCTAAAATCCTATGTGTCACTTAAAATAAATAGATCCACCCTCTCTTGGAGAAGCTCTAAGGAGTTACAATGTTCGTAGTATAGTTATCTGATATATAAGGATCTACCTAACTGCTAAAGTTGAGAGTTAATAAAAGATGGAGAATTCTTAATCCAATTAACTACTATATTGAAAGACTTGGCTGCTTTAGCTAGGCCTAGGGAGTCTGAGCTCCATTATAGCTTCCCTAGAAAATGACTTACTCCACTAGCTGGTGTTTAATTTTATCAACTCAATTTTTGACGAAATCACTTGCCATCCCCATGTCTAATAGCGTGTTTGGATGTGCATTTAGAAATTACTTTTCGATTTTTAGAAGACGAAAGCGAGAAGTCAGTTTAGGTATCGAAATTCAAAACGACTTTTAGAAGCAAAAGCAGAAGCACTTCTAATTTTGGTGTCCAAATACGCTATAACAAAAAAACGAAAAACACGGACCATATTGTTCCGAATGGTTGATGGGTCGGTATTACTTCTAGCACAATTCCATTAAAATACAATATCCAAGAACTTAATATTTTAAAATAAAAAAAATCAAATGATGGAATACTGTTACAATTTCGTGTAGTGTCAAAAACGATCCTAAGTGTTTTTTTTCTTCTTTTATGGTTTGGTTAATGATAAAGATTTTTAAGCATGTGTTTTTCTTTTCTCGATTTTAGTATACTATTCCTTCCTCTTGAAAAGATACACGTATTCTATGTATAATTTGTGCATGAAACAAGCATATCTTTTTGAAAAGAAAAGAGCAAATACCTAGGATGTATATTTAATAGACCACCTAGTACCTGGGATGGCTAGCCAGGGGAATTATATAAAGTTATTACCAGTAGGATTATCTCATATTGGATCTATTTACTGAAAGAGTAAAGTTGAGAGAATGTGGTAGGCTAGGGAAGTGGTCTAATTTGATGCCTACTTGTTAAACCGCAAGTGCACGGTGTCTACAATGCAGAACTGGGCAAATACGGGTCGATCCCAAAGATACTTGTGGTGCTATAAGATGATCAAAGGCTTTGCTCTACTGAATTTCTATCAAGGAAGTGTAACACAAAGGTTTGGTTGTGTATCGAAGCGTACGAGTTGTTTTTGTGACAATGAACTAAGTTGTAAAACAAATTGTAAAAGAAAATGCGAGAGAGCACTAGGTTTCGAATCCACCACCTAATCTTAGCTAAGTCAGTCCACTTTCAATAATGTTCTTGTCCCCTGTAATGCATGGGACAAGATGCAAGTCTGCCGTTCATCCGTGGTCTCAATGGATGGCTTACTATCAACTAAGGCAATTAACTAATCCCTAGTATTATTTGTCTTGTCACGTACAACTAATCACGAGATCAATTTTCACTACTTAGATGACTAAACCTATCTTAAGATGGATATTCTAATCGTAATTGGGTATCTTTCCAAAGCACTAACCTGTCTTCTCAGGGCACAACTAGTCTCGAGGATCAATAACATTCAATGAAGCATGAATTGCAACACGATCAACATAGAATTAATCCAACTACAATGCATACATGGCATACACTTTGTGAAATTAAAATCTTTGAAGTGTTAAGATTATATTATCCTAACAATATAGTACAACAAGAACAATATCAAATTATGAATCAAATTTAGCAGTTGATTATGGGTCTCATCTAAACCCTAGCAAATGTAATTAGAACATCAGAGGAAACAATAAAACACAAATTAACCTAAAATTGGTGCTCTGGCTAGCCCAGGCATAAGTTTTACACACACATCTCAACCCTATTTATACATGCCAAGAACTAAAAACCCTAATTCACTCAAAACAGAAATTAGAACAAACCCAATCGCCCATACTCTCTGAATCGCTTGTCGGCTCTGTGAATTCGGCTTTGAGACTTCCTTACTTCGATTTTCCCCCAACTGTGAAACCCTGACCCTAATTCTTTCTATATCGACCTTAGCTTCTAAGGAAGAAGCTACGAAAGAGGTAGAGAGACATTATGGGGTGGTACATCGTTTGCTGGTGGCTGTGGAGGCTGTGGTGTCGGGAGAAACGGCGGAGGAGATGGTGACTCTGCTCTGCCATGGTCGGGAGAGAAAGGAAGAGTAGAGGGTTTTGCATTTGTCGGGTGAAGAAAGAGAAGAATGAGATTAGGTTTTGGTTAAAAGGGAGATTATATAGGTAGCTGCGGTGTTGAGCGGGAGCATCAAGAGTTGATGTGCAAGGCGGAGCGAGCGTTGGATGTGGTGCTAGCAATCTCAATGGCTCAGGGTGAACGGGCTGTTTCGGTGTTGAGCGGAGTATCAAGAGACGATGTTATAGGAGTGCAACGAGCGTTGGATGCAGAAGGATGAAGATCTAACGGCTCGGATCCGGGTCGTGGGTCGGATCTTGGATAGCTTGGGCCCATTGTCTTGTAGATGGGTTGCTCTTGTTGGGTTGCAAGCATTGCGCGCGCGGGCTTTGGCTTTTGTTCCATAGACGCTTGCCTCCAATTCTTCGCTCTTTTGGCTCCTCAATTTCTCCGAGCTTTATTTATTACCTAAAAATACAAAATTAATTAGTACAAATATTTATTCTTGAAAACAAAGAAAATACTGAGAATTTGGGATAATATCGATTTGAGCACAAAAGATGAGTTAAATGCCAATAAATAGATGTATAAATATGCAATATTGGGCACTCATCAAATACCCCCAAACCCGAATTTTACTTGTCCTCAAGTGAAACAGAAATTAGAAATCCTAACTATACCCCTGTCGCAGTCTCTCGAATGCATTTAGCGTATGCACTAAGCCTTTAAACCCCTAGGTGTCCCTAGTGGACGCAGTTGTAGTCTCGTGAGGGTTTACCGCAGGTGTACCCACAAAACCTTCTCCAACTTCAGAGTGTAAAAGAGTCTCAAGCATCCAAGGAGCTATGAGGACATAGAGTTTCTGCATGCTAGTAACAAGAAGTTAGAACTACCAAAGAACGCATTCTCATCCTTAAGTGCTGAGCGAGAAATAACCATACCATATGAAAGAATTTGGATTCGATTGTGATCATAAGCCTCGACTCCGCCTCACTAATAGGGTTTTATGATAATTGCACTCAAAAGATCGCTTTTAGTCTCTCATGTGTGCAGGCGTGAATAAAGAGAAATCCTGCACACGTTGTAGGTAAGAAGGATAACCTTAGAAATAATTTCTGGAGACTCCACGAAGTGTGGACAAAAAAGAATCTTTTTCCGATGATCTCTAAGAAGGGGAATCAACCATTAGCAAGGATGGGAGTACTCACTTACCTTCTCACCCGATCGGCAATTAATATCACTCTCTCAGCATTCATAGAAACGTCTTTAATCTTCGGTCTTCGGTCTTCAATAGCTGATGATGAACTTCTGAACTTCACAAAAACTTGACAAACATACATTTTTTTTTTTTTTGTTAGATTAACTTGGAATGAAAATAACAATAAAACAATAAGACTCAATTTTTCACACTTGTCTTGATTTCACAAACTTCATTAATTCTCATCCTTTTTTCTTTTCTTTGTTGCACATAAACCTTGGACTATCTCAACTTTCTTCAAATAATGATGCTTCGCATGACGATGATGTGTTTCTATGAATGTGTTGATTGAGAGGAGGGTGATGTTAATCGCAAATCGGTATTTAGAAGAAGTTTTCATCTTTAAACGTCACCCTCATGATTGACAAAAATTAGCACTCAAGAGATCAAAGTAGTGCTGAAAGTGGTACAGTTGGGTAGCTCACCATTCCTACCCGGAATTGACATACGGTGACACACACTCTAACGACTTTTTCTAGAAAGTTGCAAAAAAAATGAAGGTTGGTGCCTCACTTGATGTAAAATGGGTAGTCTCCACTATGGGTGATCACAATTCTACTACCGAATATCTAAACAAACACCTAATTAAGCCCTGGGTATGGTTAAATCCAACTTTAACGCTCTAATCAACTAAGAAACCGATTGTGTTCTCCAGTACTTCCAAGTTCTGTTATTTCGGTCAGACTCTCTATGCAAACATGGCTAGAAGCATGCTAGTGACTCTAAAATCTCTAAAAGTTGGAGGTTTTTATTTGCAAAAAGTTTTGATTTTTTTTTTTTTTTTTTTTTTTTTTTTTGGAAATAAAAGACTAAAAACTCTATATGCAAATGCAACCCCAAACCTAAATCAAACATTGTCCTCAATGTGTCAACAAATAATAAGAGTTTAAAAAGTCACATACCATGAGAACTATCTTTGAGCAAGAGAAAAGGGAAGAGATTACCTAGGTATGTCGGCGGGAGCAAGGTTAGAGCTTCATTTGTCAAGGCTAGAATCCAACATTCTCAGTGGAGATCATATCGGATTAGCACAATATATACAAGAAGGCTCAACCGATTCAAGAAAAGAAAATTTAACAAGTCTACTTGGATTATATACAATGAAAATTCACCATATACCAACAATCTAAAGAGTTGAGGATCAAACCAAAAGACAATATGTACAAACATCAACAGCCTTACACACATATAACATGAGAGTGCAGGAAAGATTTCATACATGAACAAGTTACCCCCAAACCTAAACTTGTCAACAGATGTGTTTTTGAGCACAAAATCTTGCAATTTTAAAGGTACATCATGCAAAAGGTCTAACTCAAAATGAGTTTTGCTAAGAAGAGTGAGATATACACATTCCAACTGTGGCTCCTTAAAAGTGTTATACTTTGATGCAAAATAGTCCAAGAGGACTTGGGAAGCACAAAGCTCTAAGCCTAAATTAGGAACTCTCGAAAAGTTGGTTTTGCAATTTTGTTACAAACTACACCTAGGTTTGGTGGAGGAGTGTCAATCTGTGCCTTAGGAGAGAGATTAGGTACATCTAAGTTGTTTTCATGTATAAGATCATTTGCACCATCACATACTTTCCTAAGGTCAGAAGAAAGTAAATCATGTTCACCTGCATAGAACAGTTCATCAATCTCCATGTCGTAATCATCATCACTCACAAGCTTTGTGTCATGCAAAGGCAAATCAGAGGAAGCAACATATTGTGACATGGGCAGGGAATCGAGACAAAAAATACTACCATGATCCATAAAAACATTAGTGTCAACGAGAAGATTCATCCTTTCTTAAGTCACAAACAAGTTGTGTAGCATGCTCACTTTCACTGAAGAATTTCACAAACCCAAACTCGAGTTAACATCACATGTATGAATGTTAGAAGAAGTATCATTCATAGGGTTCATAGAAGAGACGCTAACGCCTCTACGAACCCAAAGATTCCATCATATTTTCAAAGATGCACATGCTCTTCTAACATATCATAATCATCATCATCATCATCATAACAAAATGCATTTCCCTATTCAAACTTGTAGCATTTCTAGTGTACTCATTTACCTCTAGATTAGGTTCATATTCAGTGTTAGTTGCATGAGTAGGAATAGAAATACTTTTTCAAAATTATCAGAGATAACAAACATCCTATCATGAACTTCCCTTCATTCTTCATTTTGTGGTGAATCAGGTTCATTTGAAGAATCAAAGTGAGATGTTCAAGTGAAGGGAGTCTTCACTAGTGGGTATGCATGTTTCATATGAATGATCATTACATGGTTGTGCACATGGTTCACTACACAAGGGAAACTCATACATGGTGCTATATGGATGACCACGCATTGCATTCAATTCAAACCTAGCATTGTTTTCCTCTATGAGGTTTTCTTCCACTGAGTGCATATATGAGGTCGGGGGAGTATAAAATTGTTCAAATCCCCACTGTGGTGATTGATACATGTGTGCATGATGATTAGGGTTTGCATATTGAGGCTCATGACCTAGAAAAGGTTCATAATAATCCCTAAAACTAGTGACATCATGGTTTGTGGGTGGTTCATAATGTGAAGCATGCCCATAAGCAAGTTCTCTGATGGATTTGTTTCCATCCCCAGTTGCAGACCAAAATCCTGACATGGTCTAGTGACTCAATGTGAACTCAAAAAGAAGCAAAGCTTAGCACACATCAAATATACTAAGTCCAGATGCAAGCCCAAGTTATGCAAATGCACAGCCCAAAGGTTATGGAAAGCCCAGCTGGTGTGGGCTCAGTTTGGTTTATGTGGGTTTCTGTTTATGTGGGATTTGGTTTATTGTGGGCTTCAGTTTCATGCAGAGAACAAGTTTGCAAGTAGCCCAGCAGCTCAGCTTATGTGGGCTCCTTGTTTGGTTTTTGTGGGCTGGTTTGGTTTTTGTGCAGAGCCCAGGTCATGTGCAAAGCCCAGAGGCTGGTTGGGGCAGAGCCCAGTTGTGTGGAGGTTGGGCTTGGAAGGATGCAGATCCCAGTGGTTGGGCTTTCTGTTTAGAGTGCAAATGCACAGCCCAGTTGTAGGCTTCAGTTTGTGCACTGGCTGTTTTTGTGCAGGTTGTATGCACAAATTGGCAAGCTTACACAGCACAGGGTTATTTAGCAGGTGCGCAAGAAAATCTCAAAAATTTGTATGAGGTGCTCAAGGTGCAGCATATGCAGGTTTTGTGCTTGGCATACAAATGAAATGCTAATGCAAATTTAGACACTCAACAATCACTCAAATAGTTCAGGGTCATGCACTGGATCACGAGATGTTGGTTCATAGAAGCACATATGAGCAATTTTCAGCAATTTCTAACAGACTTTCATGCCACAGAGTGTTAACATATTTGACTTCAAATTTCAGAGATCATGTACAAGTTCCAGCTATTCACAGGGTTTTTCACAGATGCACAGATTATAGTTACCATAGATATTGCATAATCAGTTCAAAGCACCATGAGGTTTATAGCTCAGCACAATTCAGATATGAATTTTACAATTGTGGCAAATGAATCACATAATCAGCTAGCATTTTAAAACTTGGCTCAACAAAGTCACTCCCGGGGGGAGTAGTTGGCTCAACGAGTTTGTGGCATCAACTCACTAGGTTGATGTCACGGTCTGAGTTGATGTCAAGCTGTCTCGATTGACTTCAAGCGGGATTTTTCATGAGGCTAAGCTCGGGGGTGTTTCAAGCTGTCTTGGTTGATATCGGATGGCTTAGCATTCAACACGAGTTATCATAAAAATTTGGCTTCCTTCGCCGAGCATGCATAAAGGTGCGGAGCGAGATGGCTCACAAGCTCAGTTGACACAGGTCTAACAACAAGTTTGTAAAAGTGATTTCAGGGATGATGAATCAACTATTTCAGGCTATCATACAACTAAGCATGTTATTCAGTTGCATACAAGTTGCGGCCCGCGATGAGGTCACAGCAACAACTTGGTGACTCATACAAGTAGTTCAATGGGGTCTGCAGCAAGGTCTAGCATTCAACAATTGAATATGACAGCTTACAAGTCTCAGAGAGTCTCACAGATGTGATTGACAAAGTAAAGTATGCATAGGCTCAGGGATAAGTTGTGTCAACTCACTCAGTTGGCTTCATTTGGTTTTCACAGGCTATGCTCAGTGGTTGACAGGGTCAACTGGATTAGTTGATATCAAGTGGGGAATGCAGCCAACTTGGTTAACCAAGTTGCGACTCGATCTCTCGGCTTCAGAGTGGAGCTGAGCAAACAGCAAATGGAAAGTTAAGATGTTACAAAGACAACACACAAATGTCACAAGATTTCATATTTTTGCGGTGGTTGCACACAAGTTGATGACAAAGACTTGGCAAATTATAAACTTCACACAAGATATGCAGATAACACAAGGTTTAGTGGGCATACATGGCATATCACTCATCATGATTATCATGTTTATGAGGATCAAGAGCTAGTTATTATGCACACAATTCACCAAACTTGCACTAGGTGGCCGAGATGTATTTGCACACCTCAGAGCTCATTCGCGAGGGGCAATACAAGGCTAACCTCAAGTCATGCGCTTTTCCTTGCCTTCCTTGGGTTGGCTCAGCTGCACCACAGTAGCACAGGGGGTACCGGCTAGCTCAACAAAGAGTTTTAGTTCCTAGGAGTGTGAAGGTAAAGCAAATACAGGAGTACCAACTTGATTTTAAACAACTGAGATGATTTTTCTGACATGAAAGAGTGATGTGAATGGTTACTTGACCGACCGGGAGGGGTTGATACAATATACTTGATATATCGAGGATGATGAAATGTAATTACTTAACATGCTAATTTTACGGATGCTTAGATATAAATGCACAGACTAACAATAATATGATTAAAACTAAGTTGCACTAATAAGGTAATGATGCATTAATAGATGGAATGACAGGTGCAGAGAACAGCTAAGTTACACTAACACATGGCTAAAAATAACAATGCAAGGTGAGTATATACAGGGAGAAATGAAAATCAGTAAAGACAAGCCAATCTATCTACACAGCACACGCCAAGTCCCCGGCAACGGCGCCAAAAACTTGGTAGGCTAGGGAAGTGGTCTAATTTGATGCCTACTTGTTAAACCGCAAGTGCAGTGTCTACAATGCACCTGGGCAAATACGGTCGATCCCAAAGATACTTGTGGTCTTTATAAGATGATCAAAGGCTTTGCTCTACTTGAATTTCTATGAAGGAAGTGTAACACAAAGGTTTGGTTGTGTGTCGAGAGCGACTGAGTTGTTTTTGTGACAATGAACTAAGTTGTAAAAACAAATTGTAAAAAAATGCGAGAGAGCATTAGGGTTTCGAATCCACCACCTAATCTTAGCTAAGTCATCCTTTTAATAATGTTCTTGTCCCTTGTAATGGATCCGGACAAGATGCAAGTCTGTCGTTCATCCGAGGTCTCAATGGATGGCTTACTATCAACTAAGGCAATTAACTAATCCCTAGTATTAGCTGTCTTGTCACAAGACAACTAATCATGAGATCAATTTTCACTACTTAGATGACTAAACCTATCTTAAGATGGATATTCTAATCGCAATTAGGTATCTTTCCAAAGCACTAACTGTCTTCTCGTGGCACAACTAGTCTCGAGGATCAATAACATTCAATGAAGCATGAATTGCAACACGATCAACATAGAATTAATCCAACTACAATGCATACATGGCATACACTTGTGAAAGTAAATGCTGAAGTGTTAAGATTATATTTATCCTACGCAATATAACACAACAAGAACAATATCAAATTATGAATCAAACTTAGCAGTTGATTATGGGTCTCATCTAAACCCTAGCAAATGTAATTAGAACATCAGAGGAAACAATAAAACACAAATTAACCTAAAATTGGTGCTCAGCTGTGCATAAGTTTTACACATACACAACAACCCTATTTATACATGCCAAGAAGTAAAAACCCTAATTCACTCAAAACAGAAATTAGAACAAACCCAATCGCCCATACTCTCTGAATCGCTTGTCGGCTCTGTGAATTCGGCTTTGAGACTTCCTTACTTCGATTTTCCCCCAACTGTGAAACCCTAACCCTAATTCTCTCTATCTCGACCTTAGCTTCTAGGGAAGAAGCTACGAAAGAGGTAGAGAGACATTAGGGGGTGGTACATCGTTTGCTGGTGGCTGTGGAGGCTGTGGTGTCGGGAGAAACGGCGGAGGAGATGGTGGCTCTGCTCTGCCATGGTCGGGAGAGAAAGGAAGAGCAGAGGGGTTTCTGCAGCTGTCGGGTGAAAAAAGAGAAGAATGAGATTAGGTTTTGGTTAAAAGGGAGATTATATAGGTAGCTGCGGTGTTGAGCGGGAGCATCAAGAGTTGATGTGCAAGGCGGAGCGAGCGTTGGATGTGGTGCTAGCAATCTCAATGGCTCAGGGTGAACGGGCTGTTTCGGTGTTGAGCGGAGTATCAAGAGACGATGTTATAGGAGTGCAACGAGCGTTGGATGCAGAAGGATGAAGATCTAACGGCTCGGAAGAGACGGGCTCGGATCCGGGTCGTGGGTCGGATCTTGGATAGCTTGGGCCCATGTCCTGTAGATGGGTTGCTCCTTGTTGAGTTTGCCCAATATGTATGACTTTGGCTTTGTTCCACAGACGCTTGCCTCCAATTCTTCGCTCTTTTGGCTCCTCAGTTTCTCCGAGCTTTATTTATTACCTAAAAATACAAAATTAATTAGTACAAATATTTATTCTTGAAAACAAAGAAAATACAGAATTTGGGATAATATCTGATTTCTGAGCACAAAAGATGAGTTAAATGCCAATAAATAGATGTATAAATATGCAATATTGGGCACTCATCAGAATGAGAGTTAATACGAGATGGGAATTACTACTCCACTTAACTATTAGCTAGGGAGCCTGACAGCTGCATTTAGCTTCCCTAATAAAATGACTTGCATCCTAGCTGGTGCTTAATTTTATTAACCCACTTGACATCCTCTATGTCTAAAACCATTTTTGGGGAAGAAGATGAGCCATTTTATTAATAGCCCAAGGGTTATTTGGTTCTTTTTCTTTATGACACACGGAGTGAAACGGCCTTAATAAAGATTTGTTGATACTACTTTAGCGTGATTTGGTTTTGGGTGTAAATAGAGAAGCCGGATTAAATGGTGTATTACAACTCCATGATTTGTTGTGCTTTTAAAGGGAGAAACTATTGACTTATTTAGAAGTCAAAAAGGTATAAGAAAGGGGGGACCCCATCTCTCATTTTCTTTTCATTCTTGTGGCTGAAGTGTTATCTTTGATGTTTAAAAAAGCTACATCTCAAGGTTTACTCTCTGGATGGAGTGTCAATCCTCAAGGTACTGTCATAACTCAGCTTCAATTTGCAGATGATTTAATTGTTTTCTTTAAGGATGATGAAACTCGGGTGCATATTTTGAAGAATATTTTGTTAGCTTTTGAAGTTGTTTCTGGCTTAAGAGTGAATTTCAGGAAGAGTACCATTGTTGGGCTTGGTCAGATGCACAATGCTGAGCTTTGTTCAGAAATTTTTGTTGTGCTATGACCCAACTGCCTATGAATTATCTAGGTATTCCACTTGGTAGCAAATCTAAAAGCAAAGCTGTCTGGAATGACATTATTTAGAGATTTCAACAGAAGTTAGCTTGATGGAAGAGATCTTATTTGTCTAAGGGACAAAGATTAATCATGATCCAAAGTGTGTTGGCTAGTTTACCAGTCTATTACCTTTCCATGTTCCCGAAGCCAATAACGTGAAAGAGTTGGAGAGAATTATGAGGAATTTTTTGTGGGGTTCTAGTACAACAATCAAGAAAAAAAGTTGGGTTAAATGGTCTAATGTTAACCTTCCTAAATCCAGAGGGGGTGTTGGGATAAAAAAATTGAAGTTGGTAAACAAAGCTTTACATGCTAAGCGGATATGGAGATATGGTAGTGAGAAACAAACTCTATGGAGGAGAATAATAAATCAGAAGTTTGGAGGTATCACTAATGCTCTTTTTCCTAATCACTCAAATAAATCTGTTTGTTTTAGTTTATGGGATGGCATCTTAAAAACAGAAGATTTTGTTAGCACAGGAACCACTTTTATTCTAGGTAATGGTAGCAGCATATACTTTTGGGAAGATATTTGGGTGGGAGAGCAATCTCTTAAATTGCTTTTTTCTGATTTGTATAAACTTTCTAAAAACAGAGGTGCAATGTTAAAGGATATGGTGTCTGTGGAGGGAGCTTGGAATCTACGGTTTCCTAGAAGTCTAAAAGAAAATGAGGTTGCAGATGTGGTGAACTTATTGCAAGTAATTGGTGATCCTAGTAATTCTCTTGTTTTGGAGGTACTGTAGATGATGACAGACACTGGAACTATGGTATGGGTGAAGGTTTCTTAGTGGCAAGTGCTTACTCTGCTATAGAAACTGATGGCTTTCTTGTTTTTCCTGACAAACAACTTTCGAATCCAAAAATTCCTCTAAAAGTTGCTTTTTTGGTTTGGACCATGTGTTATAATGGTGCTCCAACATTAGATTATCTTAATAATGCTTGTCTAGTTCAAGATGCTAATTGCCTTTCTTGTAATAATCATATTGAGACGAATGCTCACCTCTTTTCTACATTGCAAGATGGCTTACGAGGTATGGTTCTATTTCTTGAATAGTTTGGCATTAAATGGGTACATTCATGTGATGTCAGAAGAACTTTATGGGAATGGAAAAACAGGAAAAGTAAGAAGAGACTAAAGAGACATTGCGGTTATTTGCCGTTTGCTATACGGTGGAATTTGTGGAAAGAAAGAAACAATTGGCTTTACAACAATAGGGCTCGAGGTGCGAAGCAAATTATCGTTGATATAAAATGTTTGTTGTTCAAGTGGACTATAAACACAAATCACACATCCATGTAATCTGTGTTAGTTTCTTGTCACTATTTTGGTGACTTAGAACTTTTATAAAATTTACCCTTTGCTAGTCAGAAAAAAACGGGATGACGAAGTCATTCCGGCTCCGAGTACATTTATGAAAAGTTTTATTGGACAACGTAAGGACACTTTATTAAATGATGATGCTCCAATAAAAAAATAAAATGGCCCATGGATTAAAAATGAGGACACTGTTTAAATGACCCAAGGTTTTTACCATTATTACAAGAACCATTTTTTGGGGACCAGCTTTTTTTTTTTGGGGACCATTCTTTTATTTTGGGTAAGATATTAGAAGTAAATCTAGGTCACCCCTTATCTAGATATTTATGATAATACCTAAATTATCCTCTGATTATTTTTGGTTAATGATTAGTTAGTGTTAAGACTAAGTCTTATGGGGTGCTAGTCTAGCACCTAGATTAGCAGTCAGGACTACCTCCTAAGTCTTATGGGAGTGCTAATCTAGCAGCTAGATTAGCTTGATCCACGTCGCCCTAGCGCCGAACCATTCCGCGCCTGGCCATTTGAACCATTCAGCACCCAGCGCTTAAACCATTCAACGCTTCAAATCTCGGGCATCGGATCAAAAAATAAACCCTCGCTGAACCATTCCGCGAAAAGGTATTTTTTCAAGCGCCGAATCATTCGCGTAACTATCTAGCATGCTAGTTCACATGCTAGCAACTCGGTAGGAGAGAGAACTAGTGTTAACTTTTTTGCTACGCTTTTTTTTGAATTGCAACACTTAAGTGCTAATCTAGCACCTCCAATCTAGCCCATAAGACTTAGTCTAATATTAGTTAGTGTGATTAGTGAAATGATTTTGAATAAAGATTTGAGATTAAAAAATCTGATTTTTTAAAAAAGAAGTATAATTATTGAGAGAGAAAGTTAGAGAAGATGAAGAAGAAAAACATGGAAAATAAAAAAAAATTGAGTTCACTAAGCTAGACTATTCAAGTGATGATTCAATTGATGATAGCTCATCTGAATCTTCATCTCCTTACTCTCCTAGAGTATATGTCAATCTTCACAATGATCCGGATATGAATTATTTCTTAGATGGTGAATGTATTCTTCCCCAAAGCCAATCTCAAGATGAAAACGATGGATTTTACCAACCACAAACGGAGGAACACTATTTGGGTACCCAGGTATGCTCTAAACTTAGATAATGTTGGTTGAATTGGTCCAAATTTTCAAAAAAATGTGACGTTGTTAAGTAGATTTAGGCTTGTTCGGTTACCTTGTGTCAAGAACATGTAACCGAACTCATCTGAAAGTGTAGTTCGGTTACTTTTTCTATACACGCAGGTTACCGAACTCTTCAATAATGGAGGTTTTTTGAAGTTCGGTTAACAGACATGTTACCGAACTCTGTAAATAGGATTACAGTGTTATGTTCGGTTTGGCCGAAATGTAACCGAACTTTAGGGTCTATAAGTTCGGTTAGTTCGCAACCAATAGCTAACCTAACTTATATAAAATAAGATTTCATATTAGTGTATAAAGTTCGGTTGGTTCGCAAACTTCTTACCAACCCACTATCTAACCGAACTTACGTACAATAAAATTTTATTTAGTGTACGTAAAGTTCGGTTAGCTGTCAACTTGCTTGACAACCCGAGCTTTGAGATCGGTTATCCCGATAAAATTATCATGTAACCGAACTTTAGGGTCCATAAGTTCGGTTAGTTTAAAACCAATAGCTAACCGAACTTATGTAAAATAAGATTTCACATTAGTGTATAAAGTTCGGTTGGTTCGCAAACTTCATACCAACCCACTATCTAACCGAACTTATGTACAATAAAATTTGATTTAGTATACGTAAAGTTCGGTTAGTTGCCAACTTGCTTGACAAACCGAACTTTGAGTTCGGTTATCCCGATAAAATTATCATGTAACCAAACTTATTTCTAATTGCAATTGATGTTGTTCCATTTCTTGTAGATTGAATGTCATCCTATACCAATGGATAATCAACCTTCTCCGGTTGGCATGCTATTTGAAGTCTAATCACTATGTCAATGATTTGGTTTTTGATAAACCTATTAATGCGAAGAATTAGGCTAAAGACCATGACAAGAAAGGCATGTGCGTATTAGTTTTGAATGGAAAAGAAAGCCAATCTCGTTTTGAAATGGTTTGTGAGAGAAGTGGAGATCCCGATGTTAGTCACAAGAGGAAGGGTTATGTGTATAAAGGAAAGACGACGAGGAAGAACACAGCGTGCTCAAAGAAAATTAAATGTTCGTTCAAGCTAGTATTTAGTAACTGCAAAAAAAAGAATGGATGGGTTCTATCTATGGATAAGGTGGCAGGTCATCATAACCACCCTCGTCCGGATGATCTTGAAGGACATGCAATGGCCGCAAGGCTCACTCCTCAAGAAATGGAGAAAATAGCTAAATTTAGGAGAATGAGAATTTCACCACTTAACATGCCTCACTTACTTAAGGATGATAACAAGGATAATGTATCATCTTTGACGACCATTTACAATGCAATTGAGACAATTAAAAGGAATGTATGGAAGGATAGAAAAGTGATGCAATAATTATTTTTTTGCGCTAAAGAAAAAGTCTACGCGGTTCAAAAGAAGGTAGGTCCGGAAGATGAAATAATGCATCTCTTCATTGCGCATCCGAAGAGCGTTCAATTGGCTCAATCCTTCCATCAAGTTCTTATAATGGATTGCACTTACAAGACTAACAAATACGAGATGCCATTGTTGAATATTGTTGGTCGTACCTCGACGAAGTCACCATTTACCGTTGCTTTTTGTTTTCTAGAAGATGAGCAAGAACCAAGTTACACTTGGGCGCTACAACAAGTGAAGGCCATATACCGAGATGATGATATCCCCGCGGTTATAGTGACGGACAACAATGTAGCATTAATGAACACAATAGAGAGAGTCTTCCCATTAGCACATAATATGCTTTGTACGTTCCATATATGGTGTAATGCGATGAATAGGTGCAAGCCTCAAATTTTTCCACCAAAGAGGAAAGCATTTGAAGAGATTAATAAGCTACCGGAAGATGAACAAGCGGATGCAAAAGAGGAATTCGATATACAATACACTATAAATCACGCTAAATGGGTTGCTTTCTCCGGTGAATGGGAGTCATTGACTTGGTCTCTCACCGAAGAAGAGTATAATCTAAATCTTGCGGCATTTATCGAACATTGGTCTAGCCCCGAATATCCCGAGGATATTGTAATGTATGTGGTTAAGCAATGGTTGGAACCGCACAAAGAGCGCTTCGTTTATGCATTTACCAACCACCATAAACACTTTGGGAATCAAGCGACAAGTTTGGTAGAATCGGCTCACCACCGGTTGAAGAAAAATCTTTTTGGATGTGTCGATAATTTTGTGATTGTGTTTAACGCAATGGAGAATTACTTCAACCGCGAGATTGATAGAATTAAAGTGAAGTTCCAAAAAAGCCGCATCATGGAGTACAAAAAGATTGTAGACAAAGGTGGTAACATCAAGAATATGGCGGACCTTCGGTTGTTCAAGGGACTCCATTATAATGTTTCACGTGCTTGCATTAAGAGGTTAATGGTAGAGGTGAATTTGATTGACATATGGGGAACCAAGCCGGACGAGGTGTGTGTTTGCAACATGATGAAGTCTATGGTACTCCCTTGTCGCCATATGATAGTTAAGTATGAACATGGCATAATCCCTCTAAGCGATATAGATCCATATTGGCAACACTTAAGTTTTGTCTCTCCTCCAAAGGGCGATGTCGGAGAAGTGACAATGAGATGGGAAGAATCGTTATCGAGATGTACCGGAACATGAAAAAACTCGAAAAGCAAATCTTTTGGGATGACATGCGGCCAATCGTTTATCCACACACTTCGGAGAATGTACACAAACCAAAACAAGGCAAGGGCAAAGGTAGGCCAATCACCAAAGAAATAAAAAAACAAGTAAGAGAATATGCAAAGGTATTGGCTAAGAGGAAAAGTGAAATGACCCCTTTTACTAGAGACCCTTGTGGGCATGAGCATACCGCGACGAAGTATCAAGAAGATTCTAAGAAGAGGTCTAGGAATATTATGGAAAAGGGCGAAACAAGTGAACGGGATATGAAGAAAAAATGACCGATGTTACGCTCGCAACCAACCCCACCTACTCCATCGGAACCTAGCCAACCAATTCAACGAGACGTGAAGCTTAAGGCTCCAATATGCCGCATCCAAGAAAGAAGTATACCAATTGATGATACACCAACTTTTGTTGATAAAAGGTACTTGAAAGAGCTACCTCCATACATTAGACAGTACGTCATATCCACCGATGACGTCCCTCTGGATGGTAATTGCGGATTCCATGTTGTCGTACTGGTAGGCCCGAAAAGATGTATAAAATGAAGGCCTACGGTTATACCGCAAGTGCACGGTGTCGTGATGTAGGACTGAGCAAGTGCGGGTCGAACCACAGAGACTTGTGGTGCCCTATATGTGATCAATGGCTTTCTAAAACTGATTTCAAGTGAAGGTAATGTAACAAGTGACAACAGATGTTTGTTTTGCCGAAACGGCTGAATTGAAATGGTGTGACAATGAACTAAGGTAAACAGTGACAATGGGGAGGCTAGAGTCTTTGATTCCACCACTAATCTATACTATGTTCTTCAACTCATGATTTTATTCTTGTTTTGACAGCTAAAGGAGAGGTGTCAAGTCTGCCTTATGTCAAATATGTTTCTCCGACTGATAACTTTAATCGCAACTAAGGTATTTATCCTAAGTATTAACTGTCTGATTAAGGCACAATTAATCTGTAGATAACATTAATCTAATGAGCTTAAGTTGTAGCATAATCATCTCAGGGATATAATCAAACTACAATGCATACATAGCTTTGTCATGCACTGTGAGAGCAATGAGTTGACATGCTGAGATTAAAGACTATCTTACAAATGATTTAAGCA
Organism: Papaver armeniacum; assembly: GCA_023531295.1. Lineage (NCBI taxonomy): Eukaryota > Viridiplantae > Streptophyta > Magnoliopsida > Ranunculales > Papaveraceae > Papaver > Papaver armeniacum. The sequence continues at coordinate 71,723 of JAJJWW010004447.1, forward strand.
ATCAAGAACAATATATGGAGCATGAAGAACACAGTCATGAATTAGGGTTTCATCTCAAACCCTAGTACTAAATTAAAACATGATGAAATAACAAATACACAAAATTAAACCTAAAGTGACTGCTCTGGCTAATCCAGGCGTGACCCTAACACTCAGTTTCTTCTTCTATTTATACATGCCAATAAATTCCCAAAACTCTCAAACCCTAATTCTCAAAATCAAAATTAAATATTAAAATAAAACAAACCCATGCTTTCTGATTCATCCCTTCACTGATTGTGCGGCTCTCAGACGCCATCCCTCGATCGGTTTGGTAAACCCTAGCTTTTATCTATCTCTAAATTAGCTTCTAGGTTTATGGAGAAGCTAAGAGAGAGATAGCTAAACCTAGAGGAGAGGTGAAGGAGGTACGGCTGTGGTTGTTGGTGGCTATGGAGGTGAGTGGTGGGGAGAGGAGAGGAGTTGGTGGTGGTGTGGAGAGGGAGGTGAAGGAGAGGAGAGTTTGCGAGCTCTCTCCTCTGGAAGAGTTTCGAGTAGGGGGAAGAGAAAGAAATGAGTTAGGGTTTTGGTTAATGGGAATATATAGGTGTTGTGGTGTGAAGCGGTTACATCAAAGCTCGATGAGGAAGGCGCAAATGAGCGTAGGATGGAGTTGATGGAGATCTGAACGGCTCAGGGAGGTAGCCGGTTTTTGGAGCGATCTGGTGTTGCGCGAGTACATCGAGGGTTGATGCGGAGGCTGTAGCGACCGTAGGATGTGGATGAGAGAGATCTCAACGGTTTGGAGTGGACGGGCTCGGATCCGGGTCGCGGGTTGCTCCAGCTCAAGCCCATGTCTTGTAGATGAGTTGCTACTTGTTGGGTTGCAACTGTTGCGCGCGGGCTTCGGCTTTCTGCTCCTTAGATACTCGACTCCAATTCTTCGCTCCTTGGCTCCTCAAATTCTCCGAGCTTTATTTATTACCTAAAAACACAAAATTAATTAATACAAATATTTATTCTTGAAAACAAAGAAAACACGAGAATACTGGGATAATATCCGATTTCTTGAGCACAAAAGATGAGTAAAATGCCAATAAAAAGGTGTATAAATATGCACTATTTAGCACTCATCAAATACCCCCAAACCTGAATTTTACTTGTCCTCAAGTGAAACGAAAAATGAAGAAATCCTAACTATACCCCCGTCGCAGGTCTCTCGAATGCATTTAGCGTATGCACTAAGCCTTTAAACCCCTAGGTGTCCCTAGTGGACGAGTTGTAGTCTCGTGAGGGTTTACAAGAGGTGTACCCACAAAACCTTCTCCAACTTCAGAGTGTAAAAGAGTCTCAAGCCTCCAAGAAGCTATGAGGACATAGAGTTTCTGCATGCTAGTAATGAAGTTAGAACTATCGAAGAACGCATTCTCATCCTTAAGTCGAGCGAGAAGTAACCATACCATATGAAAGAATTCGGATTCGATTGTGATCATAAGTCTCAACTTCGCCTCACCATTAGGGTTTTATGATAATTGCACTCAAAAAGATCGCTTTTTAGTCTCTCATGTGTGCAGGTAGGAATAAAGAGAGAAATCCCGCACACGTTGTAGGTAAGAAGGATAACCTTCCGAAATAAAATCAAGACTCCACGAAGTGTGGACAAAAAGATTCTTTTTCTGATGATCTCTAAGAAAGAAAATCAACCATTAGCAAGGGTGGGAGTACTCACTCACTTCTCACCCGATCGGCAATTAACATCAATCTCTCATAAGAACCATAGAAACGTTTTCAATCTTCGGTCTTCGGTCTTCAACTATTGATGACGAACTTCTGAACTTCACAAAAACTTAATAATAATAATAATAATAATTTTTTTTTTTTTTTTTTTTTTTTTTTTTTTTTTTTTATATCTAAGTTACAATAAAACGATAAAACTCAATTTTTCACAAACTTCATTAATTCTCATCCTATTTTCTTTTCTTTTCTTTGTTGCACGTAAACCTTGGACTATATCAATTTTTCTTTCAATATTCTCGATTCTCGCTTCCGCTTCCGACGATGATGTGTTTCTATGGGACTTAGTTGATTGAGAGAGAGAATGATGCTAACGCAAATCGGTATTTAGAAGGAGTTTTCATCTTTAGACGTCACCCTCATGATTGATGGAATTAGCACTCAAGAGATCAAAAGTAGTGCGAAGTTGGGTAGCTCACCATTCCTACCCGGAATTGACGTACGGTGACACACACTCAAAAGCTTTTCTAGAAAGTCACAAAGAGTGAAGGTCGGTACCTCGCTTGATGTAAAATGGGTAGTCTCCACTATGGGTGATCACAATTCTACTACCGAATATCTAAACAGCACCTAATTAGCCCTCCGGTATGGTTAAATCCAACTTTAACGCTCTAATCAACTAAGAAACCCGATTGCGTTTCCGGTACTTCCAAGTTCTCGTTATTTCGGTCGATTCTCTATGTAAACATAGCTAGAAGCATGCTAGTGACTCTAAAATCTCTAAAAGTTGGAGGTTTTTATTTGCAAAAAGAGTTTTGATTTTTTTTTTTTTTTTTTTTTTTTTCAAAATAAAAGGTGAAATAAAAGACTAAAAAATAAAAGGTGAAATAAAAGACTAAAAACTCTAAATGCAAATCACACCCCCAAACCTAAATCAAACATTGTCCTCAATGTGTCAACAGATAGGAAAAATTAAACAGTCACATACCATGAGAACTATCCGAAAAGATAAAAGGGAAGAGATTACTGTGATAATGTCGCGGGAGCAAGGTTGAGCTTCATTCGTCAAGGCAAAATCCAACATTCTCAGTGGTGATTATATCGGATTAGCATAATATATGTGCAAGAAGACTCAACCGAATCAAGAAAAGAAAAATTTAACAAGTCCTACTGGATTATATACAAAAATTCACCATAAACTAACAATCTAAAGAGTTGAGGATCAACCCAATAGACGATATGTACACACATTAACAGCCTTACACAAATATAATATGAGAGTGCACGTAAGACTGCAAATGGGAATGAGTTTCCCCCAAACCTAAACTTGTGAACGGGTGTGTTTGAAAGAACAAAATCTTGCAATTTTAAAGGTACATCATGCAAAAGGTCTAACTCGAAATGAGTTTTGCTAATTACAAATGGACATACATATTCCAACTGTGGCTCCTTAAGAGTGTTATACTTTGATGCAAAATAGTCCAAGAGGACTTGGGAAGCACAAAGCTCTAGGCCTAAGTTAGGCATTTTCGAGAAAAGTTGGTTTTGCAATTTTGTGACAAACTACACCTAGGTTGGGTGAAGGAGTTTCAATTTGTGACTTAGGAGAGAGGTTAGGTACATCTAAGTTATTTTCATGTATAAAATCATTTGCACCGTCACACTCTTTCCTAAGGTCAAGAGTGGGTAAATCATGGTCTTTTTCACGGGACAATGGCACAGGTTCCACATCAATATCACATGCATGAATATCAGAAGAAGCATCATTCATAGGGTTCACAGGAGAGACACTTAATGTCGCTGAACCTAAAAATTCTATTACATTTTCAAAATACACATGCTCTTCATATTCATCATCATCATCATCATCATCATAGCAAAATCCATCTCTCCATTCAAAATTGTAGTATTTTCAGTGTACTCATCTACCTCTAGATTAGGTTCATATTCAATGTTAGTTGCATGAGTAAGACTAGAAACACTATTTTCAATCCTATCATTTTGTAACTCAATCAGGTTCCTTTGAAGAATCATCTTGAGTTGTTCCATTGAAGGAGAGTCTTCACTAGTGGGTATGCATTCCTCATATGGATATTCATTGTATGGTTGTGCATGCGGTTCACTAGAGAAGGGAAATTCAGATATGTTGCTATATGGATGGTCATGCATTGCATTCATTTCAAGCCTAGCATTTAGCTCCATGAGTGTATCCATTGTTGATTGCAAACTAGGAGTTGGGGGAGTATAAAATTGTTCATCTCCCCATTGTGGTGAATGATGCATGTGTGCAGGTTGATTATGGTCCCAATAGTCACTTCTAGACACTTCGTTCATTGAATTATCATGATTTTCCCTAGACTGTCTAAAATCATGCAAGATATAACAGTATTCAGCAGGGTGGTCTAAGCCACCACATAAGGTGCAAGCATGCGTTTCATATTGCCTAGAAAACTAGATTCGACAGATTGCCTTTCTATGTGATTGCCTATCTAAAGCGAGATAGTCGAGCTTCTAGTTGATCTAAAAGTGATGATTGGGTATGAGAAAATTGTTCATTTTCAACCTGTGGTGGATGATGTATGTGATCATAATGATTAGGGTATGTGAGATCAGGGCCCTGAGAAGGCCCATAAAGTTCCCTAAAGTCACTATGGTATGTGGGGTGTTCATCCTGTGAAAGGTGCCCATAAGCAAGCTCTCTAAGGGATTTATTTGTTCCATCCCCAGATGCAGACCAAAATCCTGACATGGTCTAGCTCTCAAATTGAACTCAAAGTTTAGTTTGGTTTATGTGGGCTTTGGTTTATTAGGATTTGGTTTCAATGGGATTCATTTGGTTTTGTTGGGAGCTTTGGTTTATGTGGGAAGCCCATGTTGCTTTGGTTTATTGGGATTATGTGTGGTTGCAGCCCAAAGTGTTTGCAAAACTTAATGGGTGTGGTAAACCTAGTGAAATTGGGTTTCAGCCTTTGCAGCCCAGCTGCTCAATTTGGTTTATTGTGGGATGGCTTGGTTTTGTAGGAAGCCCAGCAATTGTGTGCAAAGCCTAGGTTTTGTGGGCTCAATTAGCTGCACAGCCCAGCTAATAGGTTAGCCTGAGCAGCCCAGTGAGAAAGCTTAGCCCAGGGTGCTTGTGTTCTTGTGGGCTCAGTTTGGTGTAAGCCCAGCTCCAGCCCAGCAGTGTAAATGTTCAACCCAAGTTATGGGCAGTGGGCTTAAAGCTTTGTGCTCAGCCCAGCAGTGTGGCTTATGTTAGCCCAGGTTTGGGGTCAGTCAGCCTAGCTTGATTGTGGGCTGGTTGTGCAGAGTGCAAGTCCAGTGGTTTGGGCTTGCAGTTGTTAAGCTTAGCTTGGCAGGGTTTGTAGCCTAAAGGGAGTTTAGTCCAGTTTGTGCATAGCCAGCAGCACAGGTGAAAAACAACACAGCACAAGACAATCAAAACTTACACTTAATGACTCTTGATTTCTCAAGACTTAGCACACAGCAATACTTGAATTTGCTGGCAGAGATTGCACAGCAAGTGCAGGCCAGGTTGACACAGCACAGGTTAATGTAGAGCAACTCACAGCACAGCTCTAAGTGCAACTCAGCACAGAGCAAAGATTGGCAGGTTTAGCACAAAGTTTACAGCACAAAGTTTACAGCACAAGGTATTTAGCAAACACAGATTAAAAATGCAACTCAAGATTATGCAAGTTTCACTGGGTCAGCAGATTCAACAGTGGACACAACCAGTTTCTGCAGAATTGTTATTTAAGCCTCACAGCTACAGGGGGCTGGAGTTCACAGATTACAGGGCAGATACAACAAGGGCTAGCAGATAATCTGGCTTTCCAAGAGGCAGCACAAGCTCAACAGCTCAGGGGCTGGAGTTTGGCTCACAGGTCTCAACAGGCCACAACAGGGTATCACAGATGGCTTTATCAGCAATCACTCAAGGCTGTCAACAGGTTGAGTTGATGTCAACCATCCTAGTTGACTTCAACTTGGCTTGTAGGTATTCTAGCTATCCAAGCTCAAGTGATCGCAGCAGCAGACAAGCCAAGGTTGCACTTTACACACACCACAAGAGCATACACAGATTGCAAAAGTTGATCACAAACTCAGGGTATCGACAAGTCACTATGTCAGCAGGGGTCTGAGTAAGTTTTTCAAAAAGTTCAGAGCAAAAGGTTTAGCATATGACCTAGACTTTACAAGTGGAACTGGGAGCAAGTTAAGAAAGATGAGCCTCTGGCAGATTTCAGAAATTCATACAAAGGCTAAGCACAGATTCACAAATGCACGCTTTAGTGCTAGTTCGGCTAACCTCGATCTTGAGTTTATCCTTGCCTTCCTTCCTTTGGCTTTGCACACAGAAGAAGAAGACAAGAGCACAAGAAGGTAATTCGCTGGCTCAACAAGCTCGGCTCGGTTCTCAATATTGCACAACAAGAGCACTAGTGCTACAATTTTAAGCTAAGTGAGGCTAAGAAGTGGGAAACATCAAGTGAGCGTCGATGCAAGACAAGCTACCCTAAGCTATGCTAATGATGCAATGCAAAGTGCAATGCAAGATGCCAGAAAGGATGCAGAAATGAAAAGGAACGAAAAGGAATTACAGCTACTTATACTAAACAATGTTGTAAGCAAAAATGTAAGTGCACATATATACAGGGATGGATGGGAGTAATGCAATACAAAAGAAAATAAGCTAAGTTACACTAGTGGAAATTAAACAACAATGCAGGCGAATATGTACAGGGGTGAAACTCAGTGAAGTATTAGCCAAAAATCGATAAGGCACGCGCCAAGTCCCCGGCAACGGCGCCAAAAACTTGGTAGGCCCGAAAAGATGTATAAAATGAAGGCCTACGGTTATACCGCAAGTGCACGGTGTCGTGATGTAGGACTGAGCAAGTGCGGGTCGAACCACAGAGACTTGTGGTGCCCTATATGTGATCAATGGCTTTCTAAAACTGATTTCAAGTGAAGGTAATGTAACAAGTGACAACAGATGTTTGTTTTGCCGAAACGGCTGAATTGAAATGGTGTGACAATGAACTAAGGTAAACAGTGACAATGGGGAGGCTAGAGTCTTTGATTCCACCACTAATCTATACTATGTTCTTCAACTCATGATTTTATTCTTATTTTGACAAATAAAGGAGAGGTGTCAAGTTAAGCTTTATGTCAAATATGTTTCTCCGACCGATAACTTTAATCGCAACTAAGGTATTTATCCTAAGTATTAACTGTCGATTAAGGCACAATTAACGTAGATAACATTAATCTAATGAGCTTAAGTTGTAGCATAATCATCTCGGGGGATATAATCAAACTACAATGCATACATAGCTTTGTCATGCACTGTGAGAGCAATGAGTTGACATGCTGAGATTAAAGACTATCTTACAAATGATTTAAGCAATCAAGAACAATATATGGAACATGAAGAACACAGTCATGAATTAGGGTTCATCTCAAACCCTAGTACTAAATTAAAACATGATGAAATAACAAATACACAAAATTAAACCTAAAGTGACCGCTCTCCGGCTAATCCGGCGTGACCCTAACACTCGATTTCTTCTTATTTATACATGCCAATAAATTCCCAAAACTCTCAAACCCTAATTCTCAAAATCAAAATTAAATATTAAAATAAAACAAACCCATGCTTTCCGATTCATCCCTTCACCGATTGTGTGGCTTTCGGACGCCATCCCTCGATTGTTGGTAAACCCTAGCTTTTATCTATCTCTAAATTAGCTTCTAGGTTTATGGAGAAGCTAAGAGAGATAGCTAAACCTAGAGGAGAGGTGAAGGAGGTACGGCTGTGGTTGTTGGTGGCTATGGAGGTGACGGAGAGAGGAGAGGAGTTGGTGGTCCGTCGGGGAGAGGGAGGTGAAGGAGAGAGAGGAGCGAGAGCTCTCTCAGCAACTCGTCGGGTAGGGGGAAGAGAAAGAAATGAGTTAGGGTTTTGGTTAATGGGAATATATAGGTGTTGTGGTGTGAAGCGGTTACATCAAAGCTCGATGAGGAAGGCGCAGCGAGCGTAGGATGGAGTTGATGGAGATCTGAACGGCTCAGGGAGGTAGCCGGTTTTTGGAGCGATCTGGTGTTGCGCGAGTACATCGAGGGTTGATGCGGGAGGCTGTGAGCGACCGTAGGATGTGGATGAGAGAGATCTCAACGGTTTGGAGTGGACGGGCTCGGATCGGGTCGCGGTTGCTCCGGCTCAAGCCCATGTCTTGTAGATGAGTTGCTACTTGTTGGGTTGCAACTGTTGCGCGCGGGCTTCGGCTTTCTGCTCCTTAGATACTCGACTCCAATTCTTCGCTCCTTGGCTCCTCAAATTCTCCGAGCTTTATTTATTACCTAAAAACACAAAATTAATTAATACAAATATTTATTCTTGAAAACAAAGAAAACACAGAATCTGGGATAATATCTGATTCTTGAGCACAAAAGATGAGTAAAATGCCAATAAAAGGTGTATAAATATGCACTATTTAGCACTCATCACGTACAACAACTAGGGACTTTCACTCAAGGTGCGAAGATGTATAATGATAATCAAATCACTTATGTCCGGCAAAGGTTGTTGATGAAGCTAAAGGAGAAACCAGAATTTTATAAGAGAATGTTGTCCGATGGGGATGCTAGTCTCAATGTGCATTTTGTTAGGTATCAAATGCGTCTCCACGGGGGGTATCCAATCACAAGGGATCATTGGATGGGCATGCCGATATGTGGGCACTTAATCGCCGAAGCATTCAATTGAGTGGTTCACTATTTCTTAAAAGGTGATAGTTTCACATACACTCCGAAAACAAAAATATGTGTCGAGCAACTTAGTCGTAGGAGAGTGGTGATTGCGCTTGTTAACAACAACCATTTTATAGGCCTCCGGTTAGAAGACGATTGTCCACTGCCTTCGATATGCGGAAACTCTTATTGGCCTGGATTTAACGCCGACACAATGTTGGGTTGGTGCATTATGTACGAGCATAACATAGAGATGTGGAAACTTTGAAGGATTCGGAAAAAATCATACACGAAGGTTCAATTTCCCTTGCGGATGATTAGATGTACCATTAATTAAACTAAGTATGCTTTGAACATCAACATAAGGCACATCGACATAAAAACAAATGAAATTGGAGAACTTGGAGTTCTCCGAGTCACGCTCTGCAACTCGGTGATCAACTCACCTAACTCTTTTCACCATTAATGTGATTCAATTCGATTGCATGTTAATTTTTCAAAGAGATCTAGTTATCGTTTGAAGATTAATGCTTCCTGCAGTTGATTAAAGGGACACCCTTACCCGTAAAACTTTTTTTTTTCAATCTAAAACTCTGATTTTCTCCCCTTCTTTTAACTTTTCTCTTTAACCTTGCTTGATGCCTTACAGGTTCTGATTCCTTTGAAGCTTTATTGTCTTGTTTAAGACCTTGGAGTTGTTGTTAAGAAGTTTGTCCCAAGTCTGAGAGAGTTTTCTTGTCCCAATGGATACTTTGAAGAATCCGTCATCTCGATTAAAGATAGGTCAGAATGAATTTACAGTTCCCTCTTCTTGTTGGATGATATTTGTCAAAACGATTATGAAAGATTGTACACGTTTCAATCCAATTCTAACACGTAGAAGGAGGAGAATATTAAAACCCCCTATAAATTTCATGAATAACGAACTTATTCTCATCATCAGCTACCTCTGCATTTTAAATCTTCTACTTTTCTACCCACTCATGGCTTCAGAAGATGTTAATAACCTAGCAAACCAATTGACGGTGCTTCAATTGATTCTGGGGAAGACATTAGGCATGTCATCAATATTGCTCAAGTTGATCCAAGCCTTGTTCTCCATAGAAATGGTACTAGCATCATTGGAAAAATCATTACCCATGAAATAATGAGCAGAGGTTTTGTTGAAAAACAACTTAAATTGATGTGGGGAAACAATATTGGCAACTATGAGCTCAGAAAGAAAAGTAAAAATATTTTCACAGTTACCTTTGAATCCAAGGAAGACTGGACATGGGTTCTCTCTGAAGCTCCCTGGTGTATTGATGGGTATCTATGGATCATAAAACCATGGAACCCAACTCAAAACTTCAGGGATATGGCTTTTGACAAACAACAATTCTGGGTCATCTTCAAAGACCTCCCGAAGAGTTTATGAATGTGTTTGTGGCTAAGGAATGGGGAAGATGCTAGGAGAAGTCAAAGAGCTTGATCTTGAAGATGCTAAGCAAGTTGACTCAAATGATGTAGGAGCCTTGATTGAAATTGACATCTCCAAGTCACTCATTAGAGGCGTCATGTCTCAAAATGCAGCTGATTGCACTCAGTGGATAACTTACTATTACCAGAAGCAGCCACATCAACTCTGCCTAGCATGCTTCATCATTGACTACAACAAAGATGAGTGCAGAGACAAAGCAAAAGATGTGAGAGATTTATCTCAGAAAATTGTCAGATTCCTTGATAGAATCCCTTATGATATGACAAGGAATGAATATTGGAACATTGAGGATGCACCAACAAGAATCTCTCCAAAGAAAAATAACAAAAATAGAAGAGCTAATATGGTGTTGTTTGTCAGACCTGAGGATGGTCAATACTGCCATTCAGTGTACCATGAACCAGAGAAAGTGGATGAGAACTCAAATGCTGCTTCCCAGAGAGATAGAGGTCAAGGAAGCAGGAGTGGAATTTTAGAAGATTCAAAAGAACAAGAGAAGGTAAAACTTCAAGGGTTAGCTCAACCAGATGAGGGAAATATGAAGAAGGGGAAACTAGTCAACAGCAAATGCATAATGATCCTCAGATGGAAGTTCAAGAAGAAGGTGGCTGGGACAAATATATCAATAACAACCAAGGTGCTGTAGCAGGACAAGGAAGCTCAATGGTAAATTTCCTAAACCACTTTATTTAAAGTCTCAGATCAAGATTCAATTCTATAGTATAATTTGCTTCTCTACACAATCAAACATGAAAATCTTAGCTTGGAACATTCAAGGACTAGGAAACAAACTCACTAGAGACCATCTAAAAAATTGCATTTTCAATTACAACCCAGATATAATTTTTCTATCTGAAACCAAGTCAACAATTGAAAAAGCTTCATTTATCTTAAAACAAATGAAATACCCACAATGTTTGGTGCAATGAAGATAGAATTAGAGTGGGTTGTCTAGCTTTACTTTGGAAAGATGGCATGAATTTGGAACTTATTCATAGATCTAAATTTATGGTGAATGTTATTATTACTAATCCAAAAGCTAACAAAGAATGGTTCCTTACATGTCTATATAGTTCCACTTATGATAATGATAGACAGGTTCAATGGAGCTTCATACAAGAAATGGGAAGAAATATGAGCATGCCTTGGGTTATCATGGGTGATTTCAACTCCACATTATACAGCTATGAAAGACAAAGCTATTCCATTAACCCTACTCAATCCCATACCATAGTTGTTAACACCATTACTTCTTTAGGCCTAATGGATATACCATTCTCAGGATGCCCTTTCACATGGTCAAACCATAGAGATCAACTGAATCAAGTTAGAACTAGACTGGATAGAGTTGTTTGCCTTCCTAATTGGATGAACCTTCACCCAAATGCCACACTAAAAAATCTCATACCCTCTGGCTCTGATCATGCTCCAATCCTTCTAATCACTAACCCACAATCCGAAAACACGGCAAACCATGATTTTTATGAACACCGGGTTAACAAATAAAACTTGTAAGGAGGATATCAAGAGAAGTTGGAGTAGTAATGCTCAAGGTACTGAAGCTTTCAAATTCACCAGCAAGGTCAGATCTGTCAAGAAAGGACTCAAAGAGTGGAAAATAAAGGAATATGGAGACACAGATAGGAAGATAAAGGAGGCACAAGAACAAATTCAATAGTGCTTGAACCAGCAAATCATAGACAATCCAGAACATCAAAGACTCCAACAACATCTGAAGAATCTATATGAAATTAAGAATAGAATAGCTTACCAACAGTCCAGGAAAAGCACCATCAAGTACCAAGATAGAAATTCTAAGAGTTTTCATGCTCAAGCTAATTACAGAAGACGGTGTAACCAAATTGATGCTCTCAAAAACAAGCAAGGGGAATGGAAAGACACTAGAGAAGAAATTGCTATCATCCTCAAAGCACACTTCCAGGAGATTGCTACTTCTAACATAATTAAGGATGACAATGAAATATTAAACCTCATTAATCCATGCATCACCAAGCCGAGAACAAGGAGTTAACCGCTATCCCGGATGAACAAGAAATCAAGAGCAATGTCTTCTAAATAAGAGCTTGGTCAACACTCAGGGCAGATGGTTTTCAAGCGTGTTTTACCAAAGAAAATTGGGAAGTGGTGGGAGGAGATGTTATAAAAATGGTGCAGAATTCTTCAAGAATGGTAAACAGGTAAAAGAGCTCAATCATACTTTTCAAACCCTCATACCAAAAAACAATTGCGTTAAAACCCTTCGACTTTAGGCCAATAAGTCTATGCAACATATCTTACAAAATTATATCCAAAATCATGACAAACAGATTGAAACCCATGCTTCACAAAATCATCTCCCTTGGCAAGCAAAGATATGTTCCAGGAAGAAATATCATTGATAACACTGTCATTGCTCATGAAGTAGTACAATATATGAAAACCACAAAAAAAAAGAATGGAGCTGTTATGAATAAAGCCGATATGTCAAAAGCTTTTGACAACATAATGGAGTGGAATTTCATCATCAACATCTTTAGAAAACTTTGCTTCTCGAGAAATGGTGTCAATTGGTCAAGCAATGCATATCTACCACAAGCATATCAATTCTTCTGAATGGTTCTCCAATTGAAACTATTTATCCTACAAGAGGATTAGGACAGGCTGATAGCCTATCTACATATATCTTCATCACTTGCATGGAAGGTCTAAGCAGAATGATCCAAGTTTCAGTGGATAGCAAAGACATTACCCCAATTTATCCTGCTAAAGGAAGTCCTCCAATATCTCACTTGTTCTTTGCAGATGACTGTATTCTATTCTCCTCTGCCAAAATGAGTTCCATAAACAATCTTAAGAATATCATCAACAAGTTCTGCAAAGCCTCTGGTCAAATGGTGAATCTCAGCAAATCAAGCATACACTTTAACAAAAGGATTGAGGATGAAATAAAGCAACAAATCTGCAATACTATGAATATGAACGTCATGCCCTTGGAAGAAAAATATTTGGGAATAAATCTATTCATAGAAAGAAAGAAATCCAATTCTTTCAAAAGCATAAAGGAGAAGATGCTGAGAAGATCGATTCATTGGCAAGTCGTCATCACAAATCAAGTTTGGAAGAAGCACACAAATCCAACTCATTACAAACTCTATGGCTCAATTCCAAATGAGCCGCTTCATGTTACCTAAAAAAACATAAATGATCTTGAAGCAATGCGAGAAGATATTGGTGGAATAGAAAACAAGGAAAATGAGGCTTCTTAAAGTCTTGGAGAGTGTGAATATACCTAAAAGACGGGAGGGTGGGTTTTAAAAATCTGCAAGTTTTCAATGAAGCTATGGTTACTAAACTGGCTTGGAGGATGATACAAGAAAATAACAAGAAATGGGTGGAAGTTCTTAAAGCTAAACATTTTAAAAATGAAGATATTCTTCAAGAAGATGTTTCAAGTAAAGGGAATGATATTTGGAGAAGTATAAGCATTGGAATCAAATGGGTGAAACAATTTCATATTTGGCAGATTGGGAATGGGAAGACAAGGCCGCTTTCGAGATAATTGATCAAGGATACACCGACTCAAGTGCTTGAAGAATTTCTCAAACTATGAAGAATATCCTTACTACATGAAAGTCAATGAGTTAATTGATACTCATACTCAAAGCTGGAATTGGGATCTTCTTCAAAAATACTTCACTCAAGAATAGATAGAGAAAATCATTCATATAAAACCTTCAATGCAGCATGAAGATGAAATGGTTTGGTCTCTAACAAGAAATGGTCAATTTACAGTTAACTCCACATACAAGGCAATTCTCTGTCAGCAAAATCAAAGCCTGGTTAACAAGGAGGAGGAAGCAAAGTTCTGGCTGAAATTATGGCATCTGCAGATTCCTCATAAATGTCAACTTTTCTTATGGAAAGTGGCTCATGATATAGTTCCTGTGAATGAAAGAATGAACAGATACAATCAAAATCAACAAGTCAACTGCCAAAGATGTAATGATGAAGAAGAAAATATCACTCACCGTCGCTTCAAATGCAATTATGCCAGAGATGTTTGGAATGCTGTTGATCCTCAGATTGGCCAACAGATTGAGAGCATCAATGACATACAACATTGGCTAAGAAGTCGGAACAACTCTAAGAATAATATTTGCTTGAAGGAAAACAACAGTTAACATAATTATCATGTTACTATGTGGTTCATCGGGAAATCTAGATGTGAGCTCATCTTTAATAACAAGCAGATGTTCCAGCTCAAGCCTAAAACACAGATCCTAACTTTCCGCACCGAGAATAAAATTCACATAAATCGGGCCAAAGTATAGTCCAAGTTGATAGAAACATGATAAGCGTAAATGAAACTAGTAGAGACAATAATACATGGTGTCCCCTCCTAGAGGAAAATTAAAAATCAACATTGATGCTTCTATCTTACCTAACCATAATATTGTTGGTATTGCTATAATCATCAGAGATTTTACAAGGAGAATGGTGGAAGCCTGGATGCTGGTAGAAAGAGCCAGAGATGTTGCCCAAGCTGAAGCGGTGGCAGTGCTTAAAGCTCTTCCGGATTGTTCAGGATGCGAGATTCACGAAGTCATAGTTGAAGGAGATAACAAAGAAGTCATGGAAAACGTAGGTCCCTCGAGATTACAACAAGATGGGAGGATGCCAATATTATCGAGATTGTCAACATCTAGTTAAGTGTCTAGTGGAATGTTCAAGTTTGTTTTAGAAATAGGAAGTGTAACCAAGTAGCTGATCTACTCGCTAAGTTTGCTAGAAATAACAGTTGTTCTAGGAAATGGAGTTCTGAACTCCCTCAGTGTGTCGAGTCTAGATTAGAAAGTGAAAGAATAGGGTTGTAATGCCTTTGGGCGGCTTTTGTGTTTAATGAAAATCTTTCATGTTTTCCTTTCAAAAAAAAAAAAAAAGAACATCAACATAAGAATCAAAGATTGTGTTTTTTGGAATTAGGTCTTATTTTTGGGTTATGCTTTGAACATTTTCATAATAATTAGAGATTGTTATTTTTGGAATTTTTTTTCTTCTTCATATTGGAACTTAATTACATGACATCGCCGGACAGTGAGACATCAAGACTTAAGTTCGGTTAGGAAATGAAATTAGAGGACATTGCCGAACTAAAACTAAAAGCTACATAACATTTAATATCCGAAACGCGTTATGAAAAAGTCTTTAAGGAGGCGGAAATGATATTCATATTTGAAATCCTTTCTCTTCCATCTTCGCCATTCGTTTTTTGATGTTAAAATGATTTCGGAGAATCCTTCACCCCTAAGTCAATACCGCCTTACAATACGAAATAAAGCCATAAATTCCACAACTCGTGTCTAATCTTTTCGAATCGAATGAACAAAGCTATATGATCACGATTACGAGGGTTTGTTGTGTCGGAGTAGAATTTCTCATGAATTTTCCCCAATAACTTTGACTCATAATACCATTCATTCTTCGTTCTTCACCCTCTTTTGGATAGTATAGTATGTAGTTTCGCAAAGAGAAAGATCTTCATCTAGTGTAAATTTAGGAGTAGTAGCTGCCATTTTTAGAAGATTTTGAGACAAAATGTTAACTATGAGACACATATTTATACCCCTGAGGTGTATAACGGCTATAAAAATAGCCGTTACTTGAAATTAGTGTCATTCAAATTTCAAAATACATAGTTCGGTTACATAAGAAATGATTTGAAAAACCGAACTCACAGGTTGGTTGGTTCTCAGAATCCACGGTAACCGAACAAAGGCAAAACCACCAAACCGCAAAGTTACGGTGCAATGTTTGTTACTGTAAATCATAAGGGTAACCGAACTTAAGAAAATTATGTCCGATTTTGATCTCCACATTATAATGTTCGGTTACCTGCAAAATAATACCAGGTAACCGAACATTATACTGTAACTTTTGAAATATTCTTGTTGTGAGTTCGGTTAGATTGCAAAATCTGCGAACCAACCGAACTTGTGGACCACCAAGTTCGGTTACCTGCAAAATAATACCAGGTAACCGAACATTACACTGTAACTTTTGAAATTTTCTTGTTGTGAGTTCGGTTAGATTGCAAAAATTGCAGATAACCGAACTAAAACTACGCTAAGGCTGGATTATGAACCCATAAGTTCGGTTACCCGGCCTTTTTTCATGGTAACCGAACATTGGAGTTGTTGCAAAAATCCTAACCGAATACAACTCTCGAACTTCGAATCTTTTTTGTAGTTGAGTTCGGTTAGATTTCAAATTTGAGAACAAACCGAACTTAAGAACATCAAAGTTCGGTTGTTTACGAGATTTAGTCTACTAACCGAACTACCTAATTGTTTCTTAAAAATTTGAATGTAATGAAACACTTAACCGTCAAATAGCCAAACTAATCCCTTAAAACACAAATTAAAAATCAAATTATGAAATTCATTTACTAATCCACATAACTAAATGTTGGAAGCACACGAACATAAGAAAACAATCTACCAAATACGCAATAAAAAAGTATTCCAAATATAAGGAAATAAAGTATTAAATCCACAATAAGTTTTCTAAACATAAGAAACCAAAGTACTAATTGTTGCAATCACTCATTTACCACGACCACTACGAGAAACTTTTCTACTCTTGCATTTAGGAGCTTTAGGTCGTCCTTCGTCACTAGGAGTGTCATCTCCACTGCTTTGTTGTTCAACCATCCGACTTGAACCTTCCCCTTCTCGGCGACTCCTCTTCGACGACATGGTCTGGCTTGGATCAACCTGGCTTGTATCCACAAGGTTGGGATTAAAAACATTAGTTATTTGGTTGTAGAGCCCTGCTTGTTCTCGAGTATCCATCGCCTCCACTCCGGATTTTTGCCATTATTTTCTTCAACAATTTAGCACTTGCCTTCACCTTTTCTCATCAAAAACATAAGTAACTATTATTTTTCAATACTTTATAACATTTTGAAAAACAAAATAAGAGTAAATATCTTACCGTTGAATTCCACAAGATCAAGGCCTCATCACCACACATAGGGGTCTGCTTCATAGTTTTCTTAGCCTCTTTCTCCATTGCCGTCGCTTTTGCTTTATCAAAGACGGGCTTGTTGGACACTTGTTTATTACACGAGGATGAGAAAATGTTCATACCATTCCATATATCCCTCGTCAAAGCAGCATTTGGCTCATCAAACGAATCTTGTAACTCTTCAACGGAACAAGATAATCCACAAAGTTCTTCCAAAGGGTCCACCGATGGAGCAGATCGTATTTGGGGGAGAATTTTCGCTCGGTGTTCTTAGTTCCTCGCTTATTCACCTTGAAGTTGAAGTTTTCCACTTGGGGACACTTTGGACACAAGAAACTTGTCTTAATACTCTTCGAGGATTATACATTGTACAACCTCAAGGATGAAACAACGGTCCATTATACGCCGCAACAGTGAGAAATCAATAACCTGAACATCCTCCTCTTCTTCATCTCGATGCAATGATGTAAGGATGGAAAACCACATCTTCCACGTTAACTTATCCAATGTCTCCCTCAACTCCAACACCTTTTTCTTCGTATTCTTTTCCTATGAGTTCAAAAATTCATATTTACCAGCTGTAGGCTTCCCATAAGGCCAAGGAGTGTGAGCATGAGACAATTGCAGTTTAGGGAAGTGGTCATACACCCAAACCTATAAGAAGAGGCAACAAATAATACATTAGTAATATTATTGAAACACACAAACGATAATTTAACGAGGTACCTGAACAAGGGTGTATAAGCCTCCAAAATATAGACTCTTAAGCCTCGAAGATTTTCTGAGTTCCTCTTGAACGAATGAAAGAACCGCAATGCCCTAAGAGTAGTTGTTCACCTCATTCATGGGGTCCAATAGATGGAGGTAATGAGCATTTACCACGTGATTCGAATCTGCCGTGAAGAAAATGGTTCCTAGTTGATATAACAAATAAGCAGTCACATGGTGCTTAATCTTCTCTTCTGTCATCACCAACTTTCCTTGAGCAACCAAATCTTTCGTCCCCGAAAACTCATCAAACAAGGTTTTGAGCTTGATCTTTTTCAACTTCTTCTTGTACGTGCGGTCTTCCTCAAACTCATTATACTCATCACCTTTCTTAGGCTCTTTGTTAGCTCGTCTAAACTCACATTGTGCCTTGTTATCGCTCCATCCTAGACACCTTTCGACTAGATTTTCAAGAAGTTCATAACTCATCGAGGGATCGTATCCACCTCGAGCACTTGTTCCTGTAATTGGTAGGGCTGTGATTCTCAAACAATCATCCGGAGTTATTGCCATCTCACCAAAAGGTAGATGAAAGGTATCCGTCTCTGGATAAGACCTCTGCAAATGCGAATAAAGACATTATCAAATTTTTGGTGCGCATGTTGTATCCCGTTCCATAGTACACATTCAAATACCGCTAAGCGGACCTCATCACACTCATTTTCTATATTCCATATCTTGTTCTTTTGACGTTTCAAAATACGAACAACATTATTATGATCCTACAAAAGCAACATCATATCTTATATACTAATATATATATAAAAGAACAATATATGTCAAAATATAATAAAATGACTGAGAAATCTTGATGGTTAAGATTGAACCATACCTTTGTCGTAAAGATCTTGGCAGCCCATGAGTTTTTGTAGCCCATCAATACCTCCCCTCCATCTCTTGGAGTACCATAAGTTGGCATCTTTGGCGTCAAACACAAATTGTCATCAAGAATGTATGAATATCTAGTACAAGGCTTTTTAGGCGTCTTTCTAGGTTTCTTTCGCACTATTTCTACTTGTGCCTCTTCCTCTTCATCCAAGTCCTCATCTCGATTCATCATCATCCTTATCTCCATCTTCCTCATCTTTGTCACCCTCATTTCCTCCTCCTTCGAGATGGTTCACCATCATCATTGTCACCCTCATTTCCTCCTCCTTCAACCGGGTTCACCATCATTGGCACCCTCATTTCCTCCTCTTTCATTTGGTTCACCATCATTGGCACCCTCATTTCCTCCTCCTTCAACCGGTTCACCT